>CAUYSK010012781.1:0-16624 GCA_963575035.1 Avahi laniger
TTATAATTTTAGATGTCATGAAAAAATCAAGTGGGATAAGAAGGTTAAGAGAGGCTACCATGGCTGGGCGCAGTGGCTCATGCCTGTAATCCCAGCACTCTGGGAGGCGGAGGCGGGTGGATTATTTGAGCTCAGGAATTCGAGACCAGCCTGAGCAAGAGCAAGACCCTGTCTCTACTAAAAATAGAAAGAAATTAGCTGGACAACTGAAAATATATAGAAAAAATTAGCCGGGCATGGTGGCGCATGCCTGTAGTCCCAGCTACTCGGGAGGCTGAGGCAGGAGGATCACTTGAGCCCAGGAGTTTGAGGTTGCTATGAGCTAGGCTAACGCCACGGCACTCACTCTAGCCAGGGCAATAGAGCGAGACTCTGTCTCAAAAAAAAAAAAGAGAGGCTACCATGTTCGTGGTTACAACGTCTTGACTTTTAACACAATGTAGCACCAAATGCTGAAAATGTCTCTACTTGTCTTAAATGCGAAGTCACCTCCGAAAAGTATAAGTACATGGATTCCAGTGATTTTCTTTTCTTCATAATAAAACTTTGGTCAATGCACTATACATGTTTAGAAGTTCTTAGTAACATAACTAATACGTTATCCCCTGTCCTTCACAATTCCTTCATTTAATACACATGGGAGTATGATATGTAATGGAGGGTGTTTTATTACACATTATCACTCTTTTCCCTCTCATGTTGATGGAGGTATTTCCATTCTCCTCACTTCAGTCAAGATGAATCTCATCTATCTGTCACGGGGCTCACAGAAAGATTTGTGGACAATTTGTGTGGCAGTTTCAGCAGATATTCACTCTTTCTTTTGGTCTCCTGAAGAAACAGTGTTGCCTACTTGTTGGCCAAGCTCTGAAACAGAAGTGCTCATGCTGCTTTACCAACCTTCCGTTTGACTCTGGACAAATGCACTTTTATCCTTCTAATCACCACATTAACCATTTGTGAAAAGGCTTAAGTCTCAGATTCCAGAAGTCTGATGAAATCAGCTAGAACATAATTAAGCTTTATCAAATTTATCTTCTCTCTTCCGGGGTGCTCAGCACACGGTATAAGGCCATGATTGGGAAAGTGCATTTTCTGAAGCTGAGTGTAGACTCAATCCACTGGGCTTTGAACGTACTGCAGATTGGGTTTAACTCACAGCTCCACCACCTACTGACTTTGTGGAACACCTTGGAGACTGATTCACTTCTCTGGATTTAATGTCCTTCTCTGTAATATGGTTATCACAGCATCAGTCTCAGAGGCTTGTTGCAAAGGTTAAAAGAAATTGCATATACATACAAGCAACATTTGAGGTATCTTGTCATTTCACAACTCACAATCTTCCTGAGAAGTACTGCTAACCTACGTGGATGAGGCTAGAACAGGTATGAGGTCCTGTTTCCCTGTCTGTTGTTGATTAGAGAAGAGTGGGACTCTGCCCTAACCTAGACCCACTTGGGATTCTCTCTTCCCATGTTTTGCATTTGCAATTGGAGTTGCAAAACTGAGTCAGATCAATGTCAGATCTCTTGGGAGATCAATGAATTCCTTCTGCCTGGTTCCCTGAGCTGCCCTGGTTCTCCTCTTCATAGATGTCACTTCTTCCTCAAATTTTTTGAAATATCCCAGTATTCTTCCAGTAGGTTTCTCTTTAGTTGAAATTGGATTCTGATTATTTACATCTTAAATAAATCTTTAAGTGCCTATAGTTAAATTCCTGGTATTCTTTCGTATCTGCTCCTTCTACTGTTTTCTATCTCAGCATTTGCCCCTCCATCCACTAGCTGTTCAGAATCTCTCTAGAAACTGTCTTCTCCTTTAGCACCATATCAAGTCCATCTTGAAGTCACCTGGAAATATTTTTTTCCAAATGTTTCTTTTCCAAAACCTTTAATTTCAGTGATAATTCTCTCTCACCTATTGAGATGGCTTTAGCAACTTCTATTCCCAGCTTTCCTTCAACTTATTCTCCACACAGAACCTGGAGGGAGAGAGATTCTTCTACATGTTAATTGCATAGACTAGATCATGTAACTCCTCTGCTGAGATCCCTTAAATGGACTCTCATTGCTCTTGGAATAAAGTCCTATTCTAAGACCCCTCTATGGTCCTACCAGCTCCTTTTCCACCTCTTACTTCTCCTTCCTGTGTCCACTGCCCTCAGCACTCTCTTTGCCTTGGTTTCTCAAAGATGGTAGCTCCTTCCTACCCTGAGGCCTTTTCATGTGGTGTTTCCTATTTTTGCGCTTCTCCCTCTGATGGCTTTTATTCAATCCCCTCATCTTCTCATGTCAGTCACTTTTAGCAGAGATCTTCCCTCACCCCTGTGATATTGTGATATAATAGCAAATATAGAAGTTGAATCTTTCTCCTGTTTCCTGGCACACAGCTCCTAAAATTTTTGGAATCTCCAGAGATAAATTTCTTTTTATATGCTAATGATATGACTGATGCCCAGGGGCTCCTGGACAGCCTCACGATGGTGACTGACTGCCAGAGGAACCAATTGTGTGATTAGAGAGTTGGAACTTTTGGCCCCACCCCTTGACCTCTGGGGAGGGAAGAAGTTGATCACCAATGGCCAGTGGTTTAATCAGTCATGGCTTCATAATGAAGGCTCCATAAAAACCCAAAAGGACTAGGTTCAGAGGTCTTCTGGGTTGCTGACCACGTGTAGGTGCTAGGAGGATGGTGTGCTTAGAGAACATGGAAGCTCTGCAATCCTTCTCTCATATCTTGCCCTGTACATCTCTTCCATTTGGTTGTTTTTGAATTGCATTCTTTATAATAAATGGGAAAATCTAAGTAGAGTGTTTCCCTGAGTTCTGTGAGATATTCTAGCAAATAATCAAACCTGAGGAGGGGATGTAGAATACCCTGGGCTTGAGATTGGCATTTTAGGTGGATTTAGTCTTGCAGGATTGAGCTCTTAACCTATGGGACCCAGGTAGATAGTGTCAGAATTGAGTTCAGTTGTAGGACACCCAATCATTGTCTGCAGAGAACTGGAGAATTGGTTGGTAAAGGACAATCCTCCACACATTTGATCTCAGAAGCATTTTGTGTTGAGTGTAAGTATAGAGAAGAAAAAAATGTGTTTTTCCCATTTGCCTCCACT
The DNA here is from genome assembly GCA_963575035.1 of Avahi laniger. NCBI lineage: Eukaryota > Metazoa > Chordata > Mammalia > Primates > Indriidae > Avahi > Avahi laniger. The sequence goes on from CAUYSK010012781.1 coordinate 3,122, forward strand.
TCCAAAGTTGATCCCCTTATAATATATTTTTTCATAACCCTGACGGTAAGGAGGCCCTATAGATACCTGTAGGTATCTATACTCATAGATGTATAGATACCTATACACTATTTGTTTAATCTTCCTGTCTTTCAGGAGACAACATGGTGACATAGAGAGGAGACTGTATTCTACATGAAGACGGTGAGCACATAGCTTTCACTCTCCCCTACCCTCGGTGCCATGAGATGATAAATATAGGATACCCAGGCTGCTGTCATGGCATCATGAAGTTGGACAAAGGGATGATAGATGTTACTTAAACCAAGGGGAAGCAACGTATGTCAACATCACTTCAGCCAACCAATTGACCTGGAATCAAAAAACCAAGGCCATAAAGCACCTTTGCAATTTTCAGATGAAAATACTGAACAGACATTATAGTTTCTTCTTCTCCCTCTAACTGCAGAGTTGTGCCAGGCAGTCAATGCAAAAGGATAGAAATAAACCAAGGTCAATGAAAGTGCTATTATATTCAGAGGGGATATTTTCCATTCGTTTTAAAATTAAAGTCTCATGCAAGTAGCAGAAAAATACACCACAGATTCTTTAGCTTGATTGTTTCAACTTTTAATAGTAAAGTCAATATGTGCCTCCAACTAACTGCTGGGCATTGTTCTGTGATTGCCAGGTTGTTTTATGTATGTGAAGCAACAAAACAATATAAGGTGACAAACAAAAGATGGAAAAATATATAAAAGGGGAAAAAAAGTTGGCTATGTGCTACCTCAGGCTTTAAAACTCTTCTTATACACTTCACCATGAAGTCTATTAAAGCAAAATATAGTGGAAATACAATATACCGCAATGAATGTCTTCAAACTAGCAATTTAGCGCAAAAGCTGAGGGCAGTTCTTATGCACCGACTTTTAATACCAAGACGATTTGTGGTCTCACAAAGTTCCTGCCTTAGGCAAAAGTTGTGCTGAGTTCTAATAGGTCTAGTTTGTTGGCTGTCAGAATAATGGAGAATTTGGTAGCGGAGGGGCTAGATGCTGTAAACAGCAGAGATAATTAGAAGGTCTGCGGAGAGGCGAGTGAAGCTGGTTTATATTCGGTCGCAGGGGAAAGTGTTTGGTTCAGGAAACTCCTGGTTGACACAACATAGTCTGGAGCTTAGTCTGTTTATTTTGGGAACTTCTGTGGGTTGCTTGGCAGGCTAGTATTCCTTTTTGATTATAATGCTACTATTATTAGTAGTAATAAGTTGCCATTTATTGAATACAGCACTATGTGCTTAGTCTTGCTCATCTAGTTCTTCTGCATGCCCATTCTGCGGAAGGAAATAGAGGATCAGAGGGTAAGAGCTTTATTCAGTGTCAGACACTAGCAAGCTGTACAATTTACAGTTGACTAGAAACCACCTTCTTTGCTCCAAATTTCAATGTCTTCCTGTGAGACATGATTAATATTGCCCATCAGAGTGTATTTACTGAGAATTCTATGCATTAACATCTAGTTTAAATTTTCAGTAACTGTTGAGGCAGATGTTGGCTTCACAGGATGAGGCTGGGATGGAGAGTGAGGTCTCTGATAGCTATTTAATAATTATTAATGACAGTTCAAGGGCTGAAGTTTTCTAGTAATTTACTTTTATTTTCAAGTAAATTAGTATGGAATCTAGATTGTTCTTTATAATAAAGCTATCTTTACCTCTTGGGACAAAGTATTTTTCTCACCTGGGAGGATCAAGTGGCCAAGTCATTGCAGCATTCCTGGGTGACAGTCCCCCTAACCACCGCCACGAGGTCACTCTGCCAGGTGAATCACAGCCAAGGAGGGTGAGAAAATCCAGTGGTGAATTCCCATGAGGTGTGGAAGGGCATTTTTCATTTGCTACGAATTTGCCTTTCACTCCACCTGCAAGTTTTAGGCACGTATGACAAGTCACCCACCCAATAAGGGATGGGGACCAGAATCAGTGGTAACTTGTGCTTTGGGGAGCTCAGTTACACACTTGGGCCTATCTTGTTTTTCTTAAATAATAAATAGTAATTAGCATTTTTCAGCACATTGTGGAATGTCTGCACTGTCCCTCAAGAAAGCTACAACAAAACTGGGGAATTGACAGGAAATGAGATACTGAAACTATCACATACAGAGACCAAAGAGACTGGGATTACTCAGGCTGGAAGGGGGGGAACTGAGAGATAGCATTATTATAAGAATATAAAATACTCAAGGGTATGATTAGGAAATTGTTTACCAAACACTGGATCATTCGAGCAAGATGGCTTCATCGAGAGGTCTACCTACATTGTTTCCTTCCAGGCAAAGTTGCTTCCCTCTCCCTTGCTTTGTGTTGACACTCAGAAGCATTCGTTTCTCCTTGCATTGGCCTTTGATTCAGTTATTTAAGAGAAATAGCAGGTATAGTGCAAAGAGCACTGGCTGAGGGGCAAGAAGATTTGGATTCTGTCCTGTCCCATTGCGTCTTGGAGGCTCAGTTTTCTCATCTCCCTAAAGGGCATGTTCAATCTTGCCAAGACTTGCATAAAGATCCCACAGGTCATTACGAAGGTCAAGTGGGAGAGGGCGTATAGAGTGCTTCAGAGTCAGTAAAGGGTTTTCTCTGGATACCTTTGTGCCCCTCATCACATGATTTAGACCCACTTTTTACTTAAGCTGTTGCTGAGGCAAACACTTTGGGGTGCTGTAGGTTGATCGAAACTCCCCTTAGCTGTTCCAGGAGTCTCTAGCTTTCTGGGCCAAAGCTTCTCTGATGCCATGTTTTCAGAACCTCTCATGAAGAAACTCTGAACAATAGAGTACAGAAGCCAAAGGATAAATGACATTCTCTTCTGCACTCAAGCAAAAAATTCTGATTCATTCTATGTGCTCCTTAGAGCATAGACCACAGACAGATTGAGGACCATAGATGGATTAAGCCTTCATGCCCGTGGTAGTGACCAAGTTAAAAATGTTCCCTTGTGTGGTCTTCTCATCTAGCTCCTATGTGAGGTGTCGGGAAGCCCTGTCTCAGACTCTGCTTTCCAGGGGAAACACAGGGTAAGAAGGAGCTTTACAACAATGTGTAACTATGCCTCTCTAGCCCCTAGGGAGGCTCTAGGCTTGGAGATGATCATAATGATCTTATCGAGGTCGAGGCTAATTATCAAATAATGTAGCTCATTTGTGGACAACAACATTCAAGTGAGACAGCGTCTGATTGGCTCTGAAGCTTTGGTGCTCCAGGTGTTTCTCTCAAGCATCAAGGAAAGCATGAGAGGAATGTTTTCAACAGTCTGAAATTTACACTCCTACTGATTGAGAAACTGATGGTATAGAAAACCTAACAACAGCGTGCCTCCATGTAATGGATTTCTTCAACGCCGTGGCCACCATACTGGCCGAACCTCCAGGAGCCCTCACCTGGACAAGAGACATTGTCTCCTAACAGGTTCCCGGTGTTTATCCTCCATCTTTCCAGCTACAACTGCTGACCAGCTGCCAGAGCCATCTTTTGCAATCCCAAACAAATCGTGTCACTCCCTTATGTAAAATTCTTCATGTCGTCCCACTGCTTTCAGAATGCAATGCAATCTTCTCATTGCCATCTCCAGTGTCTCCTGAATCTGGCATGTTCAACCTCTTCAACCTGGCCCCATCCTCCCTCCCTCTCCCTTTTGTTTACCACTGTCATCTCAGTCCCTAGAAGGGTTGCCGGCACATTGTAAACAATACATATTAGAATAACAAACAAAACAATAATATATATTTCTTGTTATTTCCCAATTCAACATTTAATATATTTAGTTTGTTTCACAGAACTTATTGCAATTTTTGATTGTTTAATTTATGTTTTTGCAAGTCCCATGAGCATAGAAACTGTCTTATTCAACTGATACACTCTTCAGCAACTAGCATAGTGCTTGGCGTATAGCCATTCAAACAATTGATATGAATAAAGAAATGAGAAAAAGAATACTTCAGATTGAATGTTTTGAAGGGTAAAAGGAAATACTGACCTTCAGTTATGATAAATTTTTGTTGAAAAATTTTTATCAATGAGAGAAAAAGTAAATGAATGAATGAACAAATAAATGGAATGTATCTACTGTCTATGCAGAGTTCTTAATAAAAAACTCCAAAACTTCTCTAAATTGATGAATCTAGTGAATTCTATGGGAATTTCTATGGGAAAATTTTAAAAAGCTAGTTATTTGCCACTGTCTACATAAGTCTCTTTAGCCACTGAGAGATTTGGTAAGCAAACAAAATTCTCAGGCTTTTTCCAGGTAGCTTCTCAAAGAATGTAGTCCTTCTGAAGAGTTGACCCAGAGACCATGTGATGCAGATGCATTGGATGGCTCAGTGTGAACCCTGAGGACATTTTCTCCTTGTCCTGTGGGACTACCATTATCTGCCACTAAAAAATGATTTTGTCGACTCGTGGTCATAGCCATGTCTCTGTCTCTGCGGAAAAGCTTTAAACCGCATTCAAGCAACGCAAAACTGGAAAAAGACGTAATACATCATAATACAGAGAAAAAGAGCAAAATGAATAGTGTGACAATACAGCCTCATTTGTGTGGAACAAATCTTGTTTTTGTCTTTTTTTCCCCCCTAGAGTCGTTATTAATAGTGTCCCTTTTCCATCTCAAAAATGCCTGATTTGGACAATAAATTATCTTGTCACCAGAAACATAAGGGATAAGTTATGTTTCTTTCCTAAGGACAAGATGAACATGCTCTGGGTCCTACTGTGATATTGGGAGTTTGGGCTTTGGGCACATCACACTGTCTTCTCTGGCCTGCTGTGAATAACACCCCTGTTCATGGTCATCTATGAAAGTGTTGGTAGGAATTACAGAAATAATTCTAGCAAAGAAAATTGGAATATTCGAATATACTAAAGTAACCTCTCTGTGCCTCACATCAATGGTGGAAACCTACAGGTCTGAGGTTCTGACCAAGACCTTTGTTGATGGCGATAACTGGCATATGTCTTCACAGAGGCAGTCAAAATGTTTTCAGTAAATACATTATACCAAGGAGAAGCCCTTCCTCCCCATTGGCTCTCTTCAGCCCCTGATTTTTTTTAGCAGCCATTAGGAGAATTGGGCATGAATTTCCTATTGATCGATGAATTAGGAATTATCAAGATTGCCGTGAAGGATGGTGGTTAGAACATAGGCTCTGGAAGCATACTCCTGGGGCTTCAGATCCTGGCTTGGATATTTACCACCTGTATTATTGATATCTTTGGTCTTCCTGTGCCTCAATTTCCTCATCTGCAAAATGGGGGTAGTTGTCGCTATAGTCCCAATCTCCTAGGGTTGCTATAAGGATTTAATGAATTAATCCTTGTAAGATACTTAGAGGAGTGCCAGACACATAGTGCTCAGTGATTGTGAGTTATGACTATGTACTTATACTTTCATGCTCTCTAGAGAGGGTTTTCAATCTTCAGGCAGAAACTATTTTCAAAAGATTTGAGAAATGCTCACCAGCATGTGGAACTTTGTTATAACAGCTCTATCACAAATATTATTGGCATATTTGCTTAAAGGTTCATGAAAAAAATCTCGATTTCTTAACATTTGCCTCACTATATAATGTCCCCAAATATTTTACAATTTCTGTAACTCTCCGAACCAAGGCTACGGTAAAATAAATTAAATTAATTAGATCAGATAATTATTTTAGCTAACCATCATCTTACATTGTGTATCAATTCAACACTGCTCCTTTGTTCTAAAAATCCAGTTTGACTGACACATAAGAGTAAAGTAATGTAAGGTTCAATTCTATTTAATAGCATCTGATTGTATTCTCTCAGTAAGTCAGATAATTAAGTAATTCTTCTGTAATTATTAGTATTAATTTTATATATCCTCTCTGATTAGCAAAATTATTATTCCTTCTTTTAGAGTAGCAATTATTGTTAATTTAATTCCATATTCTACATTGATTCCTAGTAAATGACTTCAAATCTTAAACTATTGTGTTTGTTTAGGTCCTAAAAACATGCACCCATGTAACTTTTCCATTTCTTAGCTCATTTAATTTGTGATTTAGTTAGGTAGTTTTACAAAGTTAATTTGGTCATGTCTGAAATCTAGACATTGCTGTTATTTGTTCTGTAATATATAATTCGTGAACAACGTTTATTTTTTTCATTGTTCTAGAATAATTTGTTTTTTAGTTTCGTGAGGGCTGTAAGGATTCTTAGAACATATCTAATACGATTCTTTTCTTTTACAAACATGAGGCCTGGAGAGGTTCTGTGACAGGCCTGGGCTCATACTGCTAATGTTTACCTTCTGATTTCTCATCCTTCTTATCATCTCTTCCTTTTATTTGAAAAACTGTCTCTGTTTCTTTTTCCCCCAACTATTATTTTTCATTCTTTAAGGCAAAAATGATCCATCCTCAGCTGTAGAAGAGCAAGGAACAAGGTCTAGGAGGTGGGGCCAGACGGCCCATGATGTTAAGGGAGGAAGGGACTGGAACCTGGGATGGCTGTTGAAGATTTTGGGGTAGGTGGATGGTGGGGGTGGGCGGAAGGAAATGGCCTGGAAGTGACACGAGGATTTATTCAAGAGGACCCCCAATGGCTCTAGAAAGAGGGAGAGGGACAGTGAATTGATTCTTTCAGAAATGGCCTGGGAGCAACAGTTGAGAACTCAGTGTGAGGGCCGTGGGTCAGCAGGTGACTTACCATCATCCTTAATCACGGCCTTAACCCATTCAGTTGTGGCCAGGTCGCATGCACCTCCACCCTGAAAGGTTTCTCCAAGCGATCGCTTCCTTGCTATTACGCTCCTGCTCTGGCCTACACTAGAGCTACCTGGGCTGATGTGACACTTCCTCCATGGGTTCCCTGTCTTGGCTTCTCCCCACTCTGGTCCATTTGAATATCCTTTTCTAGTGCACAAGTCTGGACCGTCCAAGGGCTTACTTTGAACCTCCACGAGCGAGCTTCTTGTTGTCTTGCAGCATAAAGTCCAAACAAGCATCTTCACATTCTCATCCTCACATGTCTTCCTGGCTCTACCTCCTGCGCTTCTAGCCATCACCCTGCTGAATGGCCACATTTGCCCTGTCTGAGCGCGCCACGGAGTCCCTTCTCTCTTGTTTCCCTCCCCCGCCTTCTCTGCTCAGACAACCTCTGTTCTTGGGCTCAGCCCAGGTGCCCTCACCACGCTAATTCTTCCTTCTCCTCTTCCAAGCAGTATGAGAGGCCCTTCTTTGTTTACACTGTGTGTGCATCTAGAGTAAAGCAATGGTTACATTGCAGTGAGTCATTTATATGAGTGCCTCTCCCATTGTTAACGTCTGATTTAGCACTGAGTGTTCAGTGCCTACACCAAGGCTGAGGATGTAGTAACTTCTCAATAAATAGTTTTGAAGGATTCTTGTGTTTCTTGGCACACTCTCTGGGGAAAGGTGAAGATATAGAAATAAGAAGACCTATATTAGTTGCTTAAAGACTGTAGAAGTCTGTTTCTCTTTTACGTTCAGCTTGATGACGAGTAGTCTAGTTAGTGGAAGATCTCTCTTCTCCACAGCATCATTCAGGGATTCAGGCTCTTTCCGTGTGGGGTTGCCAGGTCGAAGCTGGGTCACAGCCTCTCTGAGTTCAGCTGGCAGGATGAGAGATGGGGAGGCAATGACTCAAGGCCCAGGCTAGGAAGTGGCACACATCTCTTCGCACATTCCTTGGCCATAAGTCAGTCGTATGACTGCATCTAACTCCAGGGGAGGCCAGGAAGTGCAGTGTATCCATATGCCCAGGAGGCAGGGGAGAACAGAGCTCTGTGGGCACCTAACAATCACGCAGTTGATTCCTTAAATTTCTTTGGAGTTATGTCACCGGCTTTCCCTACCTGACCTCCTCAGGCTTCATAGCTGTAAGATTTCATGCTTTGTCTTGAGAAATAATATCAGTCTATATGCAAATGTGTCAACTGTCTGATATCAACCAATCTTCTGTCTTCACTCTTTATTATTTTCCTTTAAAAATTATCACAAACTTTCCTACTTAAACTGTCAGGCTTTATTTTTTGTTCTGTATGAGGAAAAGTTCCTGTACGTTAATTTTCTCTTATTTCTTTGTTTAATTAGACAATCTCTATTTGGCACAACCCAGGCCTGATTTAAATTTCCTTTTTTCCTCATCTATTGTCTCTCTTATGGCATTTTCCAAGAACTGTACTAATTTAGTGGATCTTTTATCTCGATCAGCCTCATCAAGCAAAGAAGGTAATTTTTTTTTTTTTTTTTCTGAAAGTGTTTGTGAAAATTCTTTTGTATAGCTGCTTTCTCTTACGGGTTGATCTTTTTGTGCTTCTTGCTTAATGCCGTTGCTGTCAGTTCTAACAAGGGTGCTCCAAGCAGCAAAGCTGGTGTAAGAGACGGTGCCTGTTCTTTGAAACAGCTGGATTCTAAAGATCCTTTGGTAGCACCTGAATGTCCCTCTTCTCATACTTCTAGGTAAGGACCCACTTTTATAGGTGTTAGGTCTTTCAACAGTCCTGAAGTTTGAGGAGAACAGAGTATGTTTTCTTGGTAAATTCTTGATACATACTTTACTTTTTTTGCTTTTCCTTAAACTTATGTGTAGATTTTCCTGTAAAACTTTTTAGAAAAAAGATTCTAAGTGCCTCTCTGCAAGACAGAGGTATCAGCAGTGTGCTACAGGGTGTCTCAAAAAGTCATCATACATACATAATAGGGAAAATAGAAAATTGTAGCTAAATATACCTTTATTTAGAAAATATTATAAAATTTTTCCTTTTTATGGAGATTTTTGGGACAATCTGTATTTTCAGTTTTAAAGGCCGATCTCTCATAATGTGCTCTAATCTTTGAGTCTGGAAAGGGAAAAGGAATCTCCCTGCTGACTGCTCCGCACAGCCGCTCTGCTGCTGGGCCCTGAGGCTCTGGAACGGAGTGGTGGCCAGGGAATGCAGTCGTTGGCTGTTCCTCCTGCCTGCTCATTGCTTCCTCTGTGACCCACAGCAAGGTCATGCTTGGACAGTTTTCCCTGTTGGACTCTCTTCATAGCCTTTTGCACCAGTCAGAACAAAATGTTGAGTCTCCCATGGATCAGAGAGAAGGAGGAATAAAAGGGGATTTTCTGTTCTCATTTAAAGCCATCACACACGTGCACACAGAGACACAATAATAATAATAATAATGCCTATTTTGAGCACCTATCATGTACCAAACACTTTGCATATGATATGCAAATCTCTTTGCAGCCCTATAAACCAGGTGTTAATTATTATCTTTATTGTGCTCATTTGATATCTGAGCTTTGGGGGACACTCAAGCAGGCTCTGTTGATGTTAGGGAACTTTGGTGGAGAGGACAGTTGAGAGCACCCCCCACTTGCCCCTCTGATGCCTTCCATGTCTTGCAGCACATCTGCCCCTTTGAGACATTAGACTTTTTTGAGCCTCCTTCTGCATTAGAAGATATGCTTCCTGGAATTTCTATCCTTTGCAAAGTCCTGGGCAACCTTATCCATTCTTATGGCTCCCAAATCCATACCTAGAAACTCCAATGTCTCACCTAAGCTCAGGACTGGCATATCCGGGGTCTTCTAAACACATCGTCTGGTTATCCATGAAGAGTTGACATACTTTTTGCCCCTGCTACCTGCTGCTTTCCTCAGACATCCCAAGACAGAAACCAGGAGTCAACCTCAGTTCATCTCTCCCCACAAGTCTCACATCTGACTCATCTGTGTGTCTCGTAGGACCTGTGCAAGCAAAGCTAGGCCTCAGTGTCCCCAGCATCCAGGCCCCAGTGGCCCCTGGTTGGAACAAATGTTTTTGACCCCTTCCCTGACCCCTCCATCAGAGGTCCCACTGGCTGCCATCCTGCTCTACATAGTGGCTGAAGGGAACTGCCTAAGCTGAAGAACTGACTATATGTCTCTTTGAACAGAAAATGAAGAAACGCTGTGGAGAACAAGTCCAAGCCCCATCCTGAAGCACTGAGTCTGCCTCGTCCCCATCTTACTTTTAGCTTCCATTCTGATCTCCCAGCCCCGGTCCCTTTGGAGTGTACTAGGGGCTCACGTGATGGGAATCTCCCTCTGATCTCCAGGCAGCTGGCTGCACATCATAGTCTCACTGCATGCAGTGCCCTTCTCCATACGGCTAACGCCTGTTTAAGATTGCACTGGCCTCCCTGCCCTGACCCCACCCTGGTTGGAGACACACACACCTGGGCAGGCACACACACACACATGCACACAGGCTAAGCCAGGTGTACTTCTCTGGGCTGCATTATGCATAGCTCTATCTTCCAACAATTATAATGATTTATCTGTCTGCCCTCTCTTTCTTTTACTTTGAGAAAACAATCTCCTTGAGGACAGGCATTGTGTCTTTCTGCCAGGTGTCCCCAGCTCTTTGCCATGTCCAAGATCATATTTGTTGAATGGCTGGTTTGTCAACTCCCAGATGTTGGGGAGCACGTGGAACCCCTGCCCTGCCGGAGTCTGGTGCCATGCAGAGTGAGTGACTGATTAATGCTGGGAAGGGAAGAAATCGCCCCAGCCTCCTGCCTCTCCTCATTGATACGAGCACTTCAGTGGCTTTGCAAGAGCTGCTCCTCTTTCGAAGGAAACCTTCCTCTCTAATCGCTCTGCTGCAGACAGGCGTGTCTCAGCAGCTGGATGGCTCTGGCTATCTTGAGTCAATTGTCATTCTGGCAACACAGAGGATTTCTGAAAACACTTTCAGAACTTGGGAGCACTGAGAAGCAGACAGTGCATGATTGCATTGGGACTCAGGAGCAAACCTCGGATCCCCAGCTGTGGCCATGCGCCAGGCACCGGCGCGAGTGAAGACAGAACAGCCTTTTGAAGTGCTGTAGATTTAAACCAGGGAATCAGTTAACATCTCCCCAAGCAGCCAGTAGTGGGAACAGGAGTGTATTTGATAATGGAGAGATGCTGGGAGAATAGCCGAGTGCGTGCCTCCCTTGTGATACAGCATGCTGCGGAGCAGAAATTAAAACGAGAGGACTGGGGGTGGCAAAGCTGCTCTCATTACAAGAGCGGCAGGCATGGGGTGGTTTTGTATCAGGAAATCAGGCGTGAGGTTGAAGGGCCTTGCGGAGGCTTGCGCCGGCATTTCCTGGTTGGTACTTGGGATGGAAATCAAGTTGCTATCAGAGATGCAATACTAAGTGTCTCTTCCGGAGTCCTCCGTACCTCCTGGTGGATTTGAAGGTAACCCCGAGAACCGGAGCAAGCCCCACTGGTCCCGAGGGCTGAGCGTCTCTTTGCTTGAACTCTTTGCTTTTGTTGTGCTTTCCTTTGACCGATTTCAGTACTGGTCATGTATGTGGTCCCATGTAGGCAGCAGTGGAAAGCAGAAAGAACACGGACTTCAAGTTTGAATTCAAACCTGAATTTCAATCCAGTTGTGTCTCTTCTGTGTGACAATACGCAAATCATTTAACTTCTTTGAAGCTTAATGTCCTACTATGTTGAATGGAAAAAATATTTCTGAACTCACAGGATCATGATGAGAAAGAAATACGTTATGAATGCACCCAGCTCTGGTCAAACTTGTTAATTGTGACTCTGAGGTTCATGATGTGATTTCTGTATTTAGAGTGCTTGGATTTCTTAACTATCTTTCCAGCCTTTTTTAAATCTAAAATAAAGACATATTTTAAAAAAATGTTGACACGTGCCTGTGATTTCACAACCATAGAAATCACTATCAAGCCTATTTATACCAGCCCAATGAAATCAAATCCAATGAGATCATATTAAAATAATAAAATAAATTTGTAGTGCTATTAGAGTTATGAGAATACTCCATGAATCTATTAGTTGTTGACTACTAGAATTATTAATGAGTGATAAATGCATTAAATATAATTAAAAACCATTTTTTTCATTTTGGAGGGAAAATTTCATAAAACCCACAAGGAGATGTTCCATTACCATTCTATACTGACCTAAATAAAATGTCACTGCCTATGTTAGCTGATTAAACGAATGCTGAGCTGGAAGTAAGCAGTTTTCTCCTAATGATGAGGTAATCCCTCCATGAATCCAGGTGTCACTGCCTAAAGATCAAGTGACTAATTGCAATGGGTATAGTGGGTAGGCCCAAAGCCTAGAAATGTCATGCTGCCATGACTCATATGACCTTCAGGGAAAGATCCAAGACTGTCACCAAGACTCAGATGCTTTCAGACTCCAGTGGAAATGCAGTATTCTGGACTAATTAATTTCCTATTTGCATAATGTAGTCACACTTAGCGTACTGTGTGTTCTTTGTAATCTAATTTCAGTAGAATTACTTTTTACAATATGCTCAAAATGTGTTTACAACAGAGAATTATTATAGAAATAATTTCCTTTCCTTTTCATTGTGCTCCTTCCTTCCTTCTTTCCTTCCTTCCTCTCTTTGTTCTTCCTTTCCTTTTTTTTCTTTCTTTCTTTCTCTTTCCTTCCTTCCTGCCTTCCTTCCTTTTTCTTTCTTTCTTTCTTTCTTTCTTTCTTTCTTTCTTTCTTTCTTTCTTTCTCTCTCTTTCTCTCTTTCTCTCTTTCTTCCTTTACTTTGAAACGTGCTTCCCTCTGTTAAACAGATCAAATAAGTTGAGCAATCCAGATCTCTTCCTTGTTCATTTTATCATTTTCCCAATCATCTTCTTTTGCTCATTGCCTTATTAAGAAACGTAACTTCTTTTCTTTCAAGAGATTACCAAATGGTCGGTATCTATGTGTGATGCTAGTCTTCTGGATTTCCCCGTAAATTACCTTAAAATACCTTAAATATTTCCTGATGATTTTCTATACCAGACACCTTACTAAGCACCTGGGATAGAGAGATATAACCTGTGAGGTTTGCTACCCTCAAGGAAATAAAATGCATATGCATTTTATAGATGTGCACATTTCAACATGCATTTATTTATTCGATACTTGCTCAATCATTCTTTAATTTTTAAATAACTTTAAAAAACAGTTAGAGGCACATAAATTGCAAAAATAGTACAGAGAGTTCACATGTACCAGCCTTCCCCAGTAAAATATTACACATATCCATAACGCATTTTCAAAATTGGTATAATACCATTGGTATAATACCATTTACTCAAATACAGACTCTATTTGCTTGACTATTTTTAAGAGTTTTGAACCTCAAAAATAGTGTGTTTCAAGGATAAGTTTCTCAACTGGGGGTGATTTTGTCCCCTAGAAGGCAATGACAATACCTAGACACATCACTAGTTGTCAGAATTGGGGGTGGGGTTATGCTACCGGTATCCAGTTAATAGAGGCCAGAGATACTGACAAACATCCTGCAATACACAGGTTTCCCCTCACGGCAATGAATGATCTTGCCTAGAATGTCAATAGTGACCAGGTTGGGAAGCCCTACTTTAGAGATCTAGAGGTCTCACAGCAAATCACTTCTTACTTTATCATGTCAGCACTGTTTAAAGCGGCCACTCAAACTCAAATACCTACAGTGGCCA
>CAUYSK010012782.1:0-55328 GCA_963575035.1 Avahi laniger
AGAAAAAGTCAAACAACCCCATTAAAAAGTGGGCAAAGTACATGAACAGAAACTTTTCAAAAGAAGGCAGACTAATTGCCAACAAACATATGAAAAAATGTTCAACATCTCTAATCATCAGGGAAATGCAAATCAAAACCATAATGAGATATTACTTAACTCCAGTGAGAATGGCTATAAAAAAAATCCCAAAACAATAAATGTTTGCACGAATGCAGAGAGAAAGCAATACTTACACACTGTTGGTGGGACTGCAAATTAGTACAATCTCTATAGAAAACAGTATGGAGATTCCTCAAAGAACTAAAAGTTGACCTACCATTTGATCCAGCAATCCCACTACTGGATATTTACCCAAGAAAAGAAGACATTTTTATCAAAAAGACACCTGTACTCAAATGTTTGTAGCAACATAATTCACAATTGCAAAGATGTGGAATCAACCCAAATGCCCATCAATTCATGAGTGGATTAAAAAAAAATGTGGTTATATGTATCTCATAAAATACTACTCAGCCATGAAGAAGGATGACTTAATGCCTTTTGTAACAATCTGGATGGAACTGGAGACCATTATCCTAAGTAAAGTATCTAAAGATTGATAAAAGAAACACCACACGTACTCACTATTAAATTGGAACTAATGATGAGCACACATGTGCATAGAGGGAAGTAAATCTCAATGGAAATCAAACAGTGGGGAGGAGAAAAGAGGGGATGGGTGAAAACCTACCTAATGTGTATAATGAACACTATTTGGGTGACAGGCACACTTTTAACCCTGACTCAAGCATTACAAAAGCCATCCATGTAACCAAAAACATTTGTACCCTCGTAATACTTTGAAATAAAAAAAAAAGAAAAGAAAGGCTAGGGATAAACTATTACATTTTTAGATGATAATATATATGCATCTTAGACATCCCAGGGAGGAATGTCGGGTCTAACCAAGTTTAAGATATGGAAAATTATTTTGAAAAAGGAAATGTCCAATATTGTGGAAGATAATGCATTCTTTTTAGTAGTGAAGAACGAAGCTGGCGTGGATGAATAATTGAAGCATGTCAGAAGCATGGGAATGCCCTTTGGGAATCATTCAGTGTGTTTAAGAAAAACAAATTCCAATCATTTTTATATCTCAGCCAGCTGAGAAAGGGATCTAAGGCTCATGGTATATTATTTCCTGAGCACTTCAGTGTAGTTTACTGCCCTGTTCCCAAAGGTCTGCAGAATTTGTAGAAAACTGCATAAAAATATGTCCTGGGATGAGGCATGCAATCTCCAGTTAGATTCTTAAGTGGAAATAATAAATTCCAATGGCGCAATAGTCTGTTGTTCATTTATCCTTTTAGCAAATCTTTCTTGAGCATTGATTATTGATCAGGCTCCAGGCTGAGTGCTAGAAATATAACAGTGCCCTTGTTCTCAGGTAATTTCTACTTAATTAATAGGGAGACGCTTGTTAGTGATTGTCATAGAATGTTCTAAGTACTATGGCAGATGCAAACAGGTGCTGTGCAATGATCCAGAAGGTCTGCTAGCCCTTATTACGGGGGAGAGCATCAGGAAAAGGGTTCGTTTGGCAGAGTTTCCTGGACTTCATGACGCTTGGTTTGTGTCTTAAAGTAAGGGTTAGTCAGAAAAAGAAAACAGGGACAAGGATTTTCCCCAAAGTGAACAGCTTGCTTGAAGCTCAGAGTCAGGACATGAGCATTAACACATATGGGGAACATGGCAGCTGAAGGACAGAAGGCAGCAGATAAAATTAGAAAGTAAGAACGGCCAGATTATAAATTGCTTTGTGTGTCAAGCCTGAGAACAAAAACTTTATTCTGATGCCAAACACCAAGACTTTGCACATTAAGAATGATAAGAGAACATTCAGATGATAAACAATGTATTTTAGGGACCTAACCTCTTTCTCTTTCCCCCTCCATCACTCTTAGTAGGTTGGCTTTTGTCTTTGCTGCCTATCATTGCCAGATGGCTACCCTAGCTCCAGACATCACATCAACCTTCAAAATAGGAAGAAGGAGGGATAGAGGTGCCATTAGCCCTGCATGTCCTCTTTATAAAGAAGTCAAGAGCATTTCCAGACCCCAACAAATGTCTGCTCACATCTTATTGTCTAGAACATGCCACAAGTTCTCCTCCTAGTTGCAAAGAAGGCTGGAAATGAAGTATGCTTTTCCAGCTACAAAAGTAGAAAAGGAAGTGTTTGTTCATGGTTCAGTCAAACAACTCTGCCTTATGTGAGATTTTAAGCACAATTTTCATTTTGGAAAACAGAAGAACAACTTCTGGAAGCTGTGGGGAAACCACAAATTTGCTGCCCTCAGAGGGTCAATGACGTGGGAGGAGAAGGGGCCAGCTTGGAAATGCTGCTTCAAACAAGTGAAGGGCTTTTAGTTTGCAAACTGGAAGGCTGAGCGGGGATTTCTAAAATATCCAGCAAAAATAATCAAAACTGGAAAAACAGTGCTAGGTATTGATGGTACAAACATGGGCTTCTCTACCAATTGCTATAATATAACGTCATAATATTCAGGGAGTGCCTTAGAGTTCACAACACGAATAGTTATGCTTTGTCTTCTTTAGTCCTGTGACAACCCCAGAGGTAGAAGAAACTAAGGAATCAGGGACTGGAACCAATAAAGTAGCCAACCAAAAGAGACACAGGTGACAACAGGCAAAATGCAAATTCAAAAGCCGGACATTTGGTACCACATCCCCAATACCACATTGTGTCTTTGACAGACTCTCGAAGAAGTGTAACGATACCTGTTAGCATGTTTGATGCCTTAAAGAGTATTTAGATGTTAAGAGTAAAAGTTATGGAGTCAAAAAAGCATTGTAGGTCTCCACATTTGCATACTCTTAAAGAGTTTTCAAGAGCAAATTTTGGCTCTACACAAATTTCATCCTGAGCATTGACATTAGAACCCAACCTTCCTGTAAGATGGGACTGCGGTCTTTCTAAATGTTGCTGTGAAGCTGACATAAAATAGTACATCTCATGTGCTCAGTACAGTGTCTGGCATAGAGTGGGTGCTCAATAAATGTCTGTGGAATAAATAAATGGACAAAGTAGTAAGAACAGTAACAATGCTTACTACTTGCTGGACATTGTTCTAAGTCTTTGCATGTATTAACTCGTTTAAACTCATGAGATAGGTGGTAGTGTTTTGCTCCATTTCATAAACATGCTCTTAACCAGCATACCACACTGCCTCTCACGTATTAGAACGGGAAGTCACTATGTCTTGAGTGACATCTTAACTTTCTAAGACTGAGACTACCTTCATGCAGATACCCCTTCCAAGGCTCCAGTGACCACTGGTCTGATGCTCCACGGCCCACACCAAAGGAATCACCAGCTCATCAGCAAGAGTACAAGATTCCAGATGGCGGGTAGACGATGGAACATCCCCCTTCTAGACTGCCTTCCTTTTCTAAAAGCTAACGACCTCTCATCTAGAACTCTAAGTAGTCTGAATCAGAATGGCTCTAAGAAATAGTTCATCAAAATGTGTTCTGAAAGCTGAGAACGCAGAGGCCCAGAAAGGAAAGACACTTGCTCAATGTCACACAGCACCCGAGTGCCCCTCTGGGTGTAGAACCCACGCCTTTTGGTGCTGAGGTTTCTGCGTGACTATGTGCTGTCTTTCTCAGACATTTCTGCCCTGCATGTTTGATGGTCCTTCCTTCAGCTACATCAAAACCCAAAGATAGGGAAAAGCTACTTCATATAAACGAAGGGCCCCTCGGAGGAGAAGGTGGGAGAGCCATTTGGTCCAAATCATGCACTTCCAACTGGCCCCAATTTGAAATATGCTCCAAATGAGATTACGTACTCAGTTATATGCTAACAGTGCCTGAAAAAGAAAAGGTGCATTCCACAGTAGGACTGGGGCAAGGCAAGTGAAGCAGCTAGGGTGCAAAAATGACAGAGGTCACCTCCTGAGCAGAAAGTCTCCTTCAGTTTTGCACCCCTGCCCCTCACCTCATCACAGTCCCAGCCCTGCCGCCTCCTACAGCTTTACACCTGAGTCCTGCGACTGGTCTTTGATATATAGCTAAGGAATATATTTTCAAATAAGTCCTCTGATTATCATGTAAAGAGTATGACTATATTGTATCACATTTTATTAGTGAAAACATTAAATGCAAACAGTGGATAGATGCCATCATTCTATAACCTCATTTTGGTGTTTCATGATTTTTTGAATATAACAAAAGCCTCAAGAAATGCAAGTGCCCTGGGCTTCTCAAAAATTGAGCTGTCTCTAAGCATAGAAAGATTTTCTTTTCCCTTTGAATTCTGCTTTGGACTTAGATTCCTCAACCCCTTCCTTCCTGTCCTCTTTCTTCACTCCTAAAAATCCACTTTTGGCCACAAGCCCGGGACTCCTGCGTCCCTCAGCCCCTCTCCCAAGGTCTTCCACACCCAACCCTCTTTCCCCCTCACCCCTCGCCTACTCCCACGGGTGTTTCCACAGTTGGCACTGGTTCAGGGGCCTTCACCTCACATCACAAAGAATTTCCTCTCCAGGGTTTGTGGAGCTGCCGAGCAGGGCGTCTGTGGGGCTTCATGCATAATTAATGACAATTCAGCTACATATGTTTTCTATTAGCAATTCAGACTCTTTTAGGACTTTTTAAAACATACTTTGCAATTCACCAAAATTCTGAGAGGCATTTAAATAGGAAAAATCCATAAAAGCAGAGAATGTCTGAGGTTTCTAGAAGGAGGCTTTAATGAAGGATTTCTCCCCAGAGGAGAATTTCCTGAAATGCTTTTTGCTCTGTACCACAAGTTTCTCCAGATGAGTACGAGACTAAATCGCAGGTCTCCTCAAAAACAATGTCAATGGAATACATTTTTTAAAAAACGGTCCCAGGTTACCATAACAACCAAGGTTCCAACATCATGTTGACTAACTGCAAAGTGATATGATCAGGAAGACAAGAGCAGAGAACAAAAAGTATCGGGTTGCTATAGCAACTAGATACACAGAAAATGGAGTTGTTTCAAGAGGGAAGTTTTCAGTGCAAAAGTAAATATAAAGCATCCTTCTAAAGGGTGAATGATAACCCAGGAAATTTTTACATTGGCCAAGAGTTATCCCATCATTTTGTCTGGCTGCCAAAGCTCTAAGACAGAAGCTGTATCCGTTAGCTATTGCTGTATAACAGTCTGAAAACTTAGCAAATATAAACAGTAGCCATTTATTTTTCTCATGAGTCTATGGGTTGGCTGGGAAGTTTTGCTGACCTGGGTCGGGCTAAGGTTATATTATCTGATCTATGCTCATCGGATTTCAGCTGGTCTTGTTCAGGAGTCTGCAGTCAGTTAGCAGGTCAGTGGGGGATAGCTGGTCTTAGAAGGCTTCAGATGAGATTATGTGGCTTTATTCCATGTAGTCTTTCATTCTCCAGTAGACTACCCTGGATTTGTTGGAGCAGGGTTCCAAAGAAAGCCAAATCTTTTGGGGTTCGGATCAGAACTGGCAAGCTATCACTCCTACCACATTCCATTGGCTAAAGCAAGGCACGAGTCCAGCCTAGATTCAACAGGTATAGAAATAGATACCATTTCTTGATGGAAGAGGCTGAAACATCCAATTTCAAAGGGTGTGGATACAGGTAGGAGAATGGGGATCATTTTGCAAACAACTTATCAAGATGCCAACTTTTACATTTAATATACCCTTGAAATTTGGGGAGATGAGAGGGAGGAGGAGGGGTGGGTACATTCACACCTAATGGGTGCTGTGCGCACTGTCTGGGGGATGGGCACCCTTGAAGCTCCCATTCGAGTGGGGCAAAGGCAATATACGTAACCTAAACATTTGTACCACAGTCATATGCTGAAATAAAAAAAAATATACACAAAAGTTGAACATACAAAAGTAAAACAATCCACCTACATATTAAAAGGCATTTGGCTTCCAGAGAGCAAAACAGTATCAGAAAGGGCCAAGTTACAGCTTGTGCATTAGACACAATTTTTGTCCATGTATTTGTAGGATTTTGTGCTTATTCTTTAATTTCATTCCCTTCCTTCAAAACTGGACAGAGTCAAGCAACCACTTGAGCCTCAAAGGGCATATAACTGAGGATGAAAATGAGATTGCTTGAAATATTCATTCATTTGCTGACACAGAGCCGAAGTTTAGTGAGATGATTAAAAGTGTGGGCTTTGGCCAGGCACGGTGGCTCACACCTGTGATCCTAGCATTCTGGGAGGACAAGGTGCGAGGATCACCTTAGGCCAGGAGTTGGAAACCAGCCTGAGCAAGAGCGAGACTCCGTCTCTACAAAAAATAGAAAAACTAGTAGGACGTGGTGGTCCAAGTCCCAGCTACTTGGGCGGCTGAGGCAGGAAGATGGCTGGAGCCCAGGACTTTGAGGTTGTAGTGAGCTATGATGATGCCACTGTACTCTACATGGGGTGACAAGAGGGAGATCCTGTCTCCAAAAAAAAAAAAAGTGTGGACTTTGAAGTCAGATAGCCTAGGTTCAAATTTTCTTTCAAACTCGTTAGGTAAACTCAGGAAAGACACCTGGTCCCCATCATCTCCAGAACCCTCGTTTGTAAAACGAGGACAGAACATTGTTTTATTGATCCTAAGATATATTTTAACTTCCTTAAGCCTCTGACATGTATGCCAAAAGTGTATTTTCCTCTTCCTCCTAAGTCACGTTTATTGAGCATTTACTGGGAACAGACACTGCTGTAATCGGTCCACAGAGATTAGCTTAACCCTCTGAGAGGGAAGCAGACATGCGAAGTGTGTACATTCAGGTTGCACACAGTTTGAATACATAAAGTGAAGCCCAGTCTACATCCGCTCCTGGATGGTGTCTTTCCAGTAGACGTGATGAGAACTGAACTTCCCTGACTACTGGTTTGTGCCAGCAGCAATCTTTCTTGATTGTATTTAACTGTCACATCAACCATGGGAGGATAATTTCATCTGCCCAAGTTACTAAAGAGGAAACTGAGAATCACTGGGGCGCAGGGGTGGGGGAAGGGAAACACACTTGAGGTCGGGAAGTCAATTAGTGGCAGAGAGAAGCCGCATCCAAATATCTTTGACTCCCAGTTGTTTTCAGTCATCTCTCTTGGGACAGAAACTAGCAGAGAGGGAGAGCAATGCACGACTCTATTACTTTGGTGCTCAAAATTATGTGTTAAAAAGGAGGAGGGGCAGCTAATCAATGCTGATTGAGAACTTCTCTCTAGGAGGTGGTCAAAGGCAGCCATTTGGTTGGAAGCAGGGCTGGAGACTTTGGAAACAATATTTGCACAGGAAGCACATTTAGATCTTTTATTTTTATCTCGATTGAATGATTATTTGGGAGAGGTGTGGAAGTGTTGTTAATAGAGATTATGAGAGACAAGTCACCCCTCTGGACAACCGGTGCAGCCTATAAAGTGCTGCTTAATCCTTTCTGTCTCTCAATTCCATGTGCTTATAAAAGGACCTTCTTACCTGATCAAACTCCTGGGAGTCGTCACATGTTTTTACTCGCATCTGTATCCCTGTTCTTCGGCACAGACTCTGCCTCTGATTATTTACTACGTAAAACGTGCTGATGCCTACACAATCCCCCAGGAACTTATTCCGTACGCAGAAGTGATGTCCAAAGAACAGATGTCCCCAAATGTTGCATACTACAAAGGGATCTCCTTCCTTGGGTCACAGAAAGACTGCAGAGTGATGCTCTCATTCTAAAGTGAGAAGCAAGAAACCTTCGGGGATTTCACGGTGCCAATTAGGCAAGAGGACATCAGCCCTTAATTCCACCTTCATTCCACCTGCACTTCTGCAGGTGAACACTGGCTTTCTGGAATTAAGCTTCTGTGTGTCTCAGCACTGCAGCTGCTGGTGGGGACTCTTATTTACCTGAGGGACAGCTTCCTGCCAGGAGTCAGCCAGGTTATCTTGCAGATGCTCAGAGAATGAGTAGAAGGAAAGAGGCAAAAGAGGAGGAGGGAGGAATCAAGGGAGAGGAGGAAAGAAGAAGCAAGGGATAGATTAAAACTTTCCACCTTTGTTCATTTCTTATGTAGAGTGTTTCATTTCCTCAAATAACAGATGATATAAAATGAGGCAGTGATAATTTTCTTGCTCTCAAAAAGATCATTAAAACGTTCCATGAGCCTTGCAGAGAGAATACTTTTCTTCCCACCTCCCCTTACAAATTCGTTTTGGAGTATAGGGCCAGAAAATAAGTTTTATATGATAGGTGTGTATGAGTTTCTTTATCTAATAATTAACTTACTTCCCTTGTATTGTTCATAAGAACCTGAGCCATCTCTGCTTTTATCCCATAGGCAGGTGTTCATGTACTAAGCAGTTCGCTTGCAATGCAAGTCTCCTATTGAGTTGTCTGCCTTGTTCCTTGCATTTCAGGGTTCACAGTAAAGACCACTCTTCTCTATGAGATCATAATGATCCGGTGTGTCACATCCAATGGGCCGCCACATGGACCTCACATCCACCTGCTTTGAGTGACATAGTAGCATGAACATGGGCAGATACTATTTTATAATGTATATGACAGGTAGACAATTGTTTTGCTGCCTTAGTTTGCTCTTTCCTATCACAACTAAGAAGCCAGTGCAAAGTTCTGAACTTAATCTCTAATATTCCTCTATCTGGACTTCCCCGTTTAGTCTATAAGTAGTCCAAGATGTGAGTCACTTCTTATTTATATCTGGTCTCCCGTGACTAGGCTGGTGTGCAGATCTTAGAATCCAGGGTCCTCAATACATGTTGAAATCCATCGACATAACTTTGCCTCCTCTCCCTCTTTATCTCTTATTTTGTGGTTTCGTCTGTCTTTCCAATCCTACTGCACTGTGTTCTCAATTCAACCTCAAATTCAC
Organism: Avahi laniger; assembly: GCA_963575035.1. Lineage (NCBI taxonomy): Eukaryota > Metazoa > Chordata > Mammalia > Primates > Indriidae > Avahi > Avahi laniger. The sequence goes on from CAUYSK010012782.1 coordinate 8,900, forward strand.
TTTACCAGTGGGTATTTATACCATGTAAATAGCCAGACAATTAAGACTATATTCCTAGCTGCCATCTCTGTTCCCAGGCTTTCCTTGTCCTGGCCCACACCATAAATCCCATCTGCACTGGTCTGGCCGACTTCAAGTCTCTCCTTACTCTCCGTTCGCTGTGTTCTTCCTGCCAGCCTCCAACTCCTCCCGGCCAACCGCACAGCTCGCTGTGACTCCTGTATAATGCTCAGTCCTGCCTCTGGGCCTTTGCTCATGCTCTGCCCCTCCCCAGCAACAAGCAAGCCTCCCCTTCTACCTGCCACACCCTAAAGCCCTTCCTAAGCATTAAGGCAGACATTGGAAATTATTGGGTTTTTTTTTTTTTGCTAGTGATCAAAGATAGCCAAAATTTAAAAATTGAGTTTAGTTTAAAAGTCCAGATTTCTACCATCTCTGGAAAGAGTGGAAGATTTGGTTACACTGGACCTTCCTTCCTGCATGACTACTGGCAGGAGATGAACTACGGTTTGTTTCCTCAGTCTGTAGTAGCCAGTTCACTATAGTCCCCGCCACTCAGACAACACACGTGTAGACACCAGCCCCACTCACACATTTCCGTTATCCATGTAGCTTCTTATATATTTCAGTAGTAAATCTAATGTACTCCCTAAGTCCTAATTTAAGGCTGTTTATTCAGAAAGTGTATCCTAATGGTGTTTTAGTTGTTTCTCCGAGGGAGTAGGGGATGTCGATTATCCCAATGTTCTAATTTACTAGAGTTTACCAGTTACTCACAGCTTTGTTGCATCCTGGAGAGTCACAGTTGGTAACCAAACAACTGGTGGTATCCCCAGCCCATCTGATCAGCTAGGACTGTTCCCACGGGAGAGAAGCTGGATCAGATGACCTCTGGCAGCTTTTCCGGCTGGACCTAACAGTTTTGGGGGTACCTGGATTCTCCTTATCACGTACCACGACAAGGCTGAGCATGGTCTCGTTAGCTGAAAATGGATGGCATGGGGAACAAGACAGGGGCTATGATTCAACCAACCAAAGGGGTTGGGGACAATGTTGGGAATGACGGAGATGGTTAGACCCAGCTCTGGGTTATAAGACAAAGACAGACTAATCAGAATGTGGGAAAGTATGGAGCTATTCATGGGCGGGGCTCAGGGTGGGGTATAGGAGTATCTCAGTGGTGTATGATGCACAGCAATGCAGATTCAGAGATTGAGGCGGGCAGGCAAGCATGCATTAATGCAGGCACCTGGCCAAGGTCCAGGTATAACTATTTCATCCCTGAAGGCAAAAAGGGATGGGCAAGAGCAAAGCATGTCTTCATTTGACTGACAGTGACCAAGAGGTTATCACAGCAGAAATCTAGATGAGAAGAACAAGCAAGCCTCCTCTTTATTAAAGTTTAATGTGTGCCAATCACTGTGCCCAGCACTGCGAGGAAGCTATGACTACCCCCCCTTTCACAGATGAGAAGACTAAGGCCCAGAGGACATTAAATGGCAAATGAGAATTGGATCTAGGAATTGAAACAGACCTATCTGATTCCAATGTTTCTTTCTCTAAATGCTCTGAATTGGATCTGAGAAATTTGGTTGGATTTGGATTTGGGAAACACAGCTCTGACATAGAAATTTAAGAGTTGAATAATGGGCACATGCTCTTTTAGCCATCCAGTATTCAGTAAAGTTCTTTTCCATTTGTAGCTCACGTACTTCAGGTAGAGCTCCATCATTGACTCCAGAAGGTAGAGCCACTGACCAACCCGGCCAGAAAATTCCACTCCCCTGGCCACACAATGACTTGTTTAAGGATGAGCACATGACCCAAGTCAGTCCAATCAGTCCTTTTGTAGAGGCTACTGGGACAAAATAGTTTTAAGAAGAGCTCATTCTTCCCATGAGACCTGAATGTGGGAGAATTTGAGGATAAAGATGCTGGTTTCATCTTGCCACTGTGAGATTAGAATCGGTCCGACAATTAAGTCAACACAGAGATCTGAGCCCCGAGATGAATAAAGAAAGAGAAACTGAGAAATAAGGTGTGATGACATTATCTGAGCCCCTGAGCGAAGCTGCACTTGAAGCTAGGATGACTCATACTTTTCACATTCCTGAGCCAATGAACCCCTAGTTGCTTAGACGTGTTTGGTCAGGTTTTGTGTCACTTACAATGAAAGAGTCCTGCTCAAATTCTGGACAAGCGGTAAAGTTAGAAATATGACAGGTTCCACAGCATCTGGACAGGATTCTTATGTCTACCCGCCTCCTGACCATAGTTGTTGCCAATGCTGGTGTGCAGCCAGGGAGACGGAATGTTCTCTCCTGCGACCTAACACTGCACCATAAGCCAGGTCCCCGCCGTTCAAGAAAAAGCAGTGCTGTGTAATAAACAATCTCCTGTTAGAGGAACACAATGTGGGCTCCACAGTCAGGCAAAGCTAATTTATTAGAGCTCTTTGGGCATCTGGCTAAAGTAGTCCTGTGGAAATCATTTAATTAGACTAAGACAAAATAAGAAGAAAAAGAAAGAAAACCTTTGGCAAGTTTCCACATCAAAAGCTGTTCAAAACACTGCATCACCATGGGATTGGGGATGTGTGTGCATTTTGCCATTAGTCAAGGATTTGCTCAGAAACCAGGAATAGAGAAGGAATGAGCAGGCCCTTTAGAAGTTGGGGACATGTAACAAGCGATGCTTCTAAAGGATCAAAGGCAGCACTTGTCTTACTAAATATCTTTATAAAAGATGGAGGATTCATTGCAGAGTAGAAAATCCCCAAAGGTGAGAAGCCAAAGAGAAGGCAGAGAGATTCCGACTGGAATCCCCATCCAACTAGTCATTAAGGACTGATGAGTTAATCACAAGATCCAAGCTGACCAATTGCAGGGTGGCATTTTAAACTACCCTGCTGTTGTGTGCTTTTCTAGATCACAGAGAACTAGAAACCACTGCCTTATCCCTCCTCCATGCGGTGTCTGGTAGAATGTTGAGCACACATTAGGTGCTCAATCATGTGAGCTGTTATATCCGGTTTCAGATGAGGAAAATGCTGCACCTGTCTATGTCCTACCTGAGTGAGCAACTGGGGAACTACGTGGAGAAAAAATCCCGTCCCTGTCATGGCTATGCATCAGTGTTAAGATTGATTAGCGATGTCTGGTATGGAAAAGCAAGCAGAGGGCAGTGCAAAGATGTTGGAACGCTGTACAAGGGTTGATCTATAATATGATCTGAGAGCAGGAAGCAAAGCGGTCAGACAGGAGTGTACTTCAGCAACTCAATTGCCACCGGGAAGTCCCCAGAGCCAGCAAACAAGACGAGAGCTGGTGCAGATGAAATGGGGTCTAATCTGGTGGAAAAGGTTTCAATTCATGTGTCACTGGTGTTTATCCCAGTTTACCAGCCACAGATATCCCTGAGACTCCAAAGAAAGGAGAACACAGATTGGATTCAAATTATGGCACCTACTTCTTGGGGCTTCTGGCTCCTCTCACATCTTAGAGAGCTTGACTAATTATCCCATCTTTTGGGGCAGGGCTGGGTTTCTCTGATTTGGCCATAAGGAAAAGCCCTAATGCACAGATTTGGGGTTCTGACAACAGTCAATACAATCACAAGTAAAAATAGTAATAATAATAGAGAGAGAGAGTTTAACAGGTATCGGGATGTGTTCACCTTCCTAGAGTAACCCATTTAGTCCTATCAGAATCCCAAGGAGGTGACATCGTCACTGTGTTCATGGATCCAGCTGAGGGTGTTCACATGTCCTGCCTGCTTCACATGGTCAGGGATGCATGGAGATGGGGGCTGGCAAATATCAGGCATGTCGCTCAATCAGTGCATTAATGACTGACTTGGTTAATTCACCCAGCTTTTCTGATCCCCGTGTAGTACCTTGTTTTTCCAGTATTGGTGTCTAAAGGACCCCTCCTCTCTATTTGTTGTTAGGAATAAAAGATAATGGTTTTATGAAAAATGGTTCTGCCTCGTCTGGCCTGGTAGTTTTCCGTAAGCAAAACAGATCTCACACCCTATAGTCAGTATTCAAGAAAAAGAGAAAGAGAGAGAGAGAGAGAGAAACAGGGAGGAAAGGAGGGAGAGAGAAGAGGGAAGGAAGGGAGGAAGGAAAAGAACCTGCCCCAATATCCCCATATTCGTCATCCTGAACCCCTGAACCTGTCACTCTGACCAGGCCTCTAACTGCCTCTGCTTCTGCCCTGCCTTGGCACAGGTCTGGGTTTCTGGCTATGCCTCATTCATTGAACCCGAGGTTTAGGATCGCTTCTTTGGGCTTTCCTGCTTGATCCCGACTTGAACTCATCTTTCGGATCATACTCTTTCGGCCTCACTCAGAAAAGTCGAACCCACAGGGCCGCCCAGCCCAGCCCAGACCTTCACGACAGAGCACCCCGCTCCACTCCACTCCAAGTTTGAACTGGGACAATGGATGGGCAAATGATGCTCCCTTGACACCTGCTCATTTGAACTGATTGTCAGGACATGAAGGTCCAGCTCAGCAATTCTGCTTCTACAACCGCACCCGCTCCATTTCCCTCTCGGACTCAGTTTCCCCATCCGCACCAGGAAGGGGCTGAAATGTTTTCTGAGGACGCTTCCAAAGCCAAGATTCCAGAGTCATCTGCTTTTGTGTGAAATACAGCAAAGGGAAACGATGCGACAGAACCCATTTCCAGCCCTGAGTAGATTCGCCTCTGCCTTTCGGAGCGAGGGGGTGAAGCGGAAATGCAGTGATTCTTTAGCACTGGGCAGGACGTGATGGACAGGAAAGACTCCTGTAATCACAGAGCAGCAGAGAGCACAATCCATTAGGACCTTTTAACCACAGCTGCCACGGAGCCATCCACCTCCTGCTGCGCCTGTGAGCCTCGTCACCCCCCGGTTTTCTGGGCCAAGGAGCTCTCTCCTGCTGGCTCCTTTAGCTCACTCGTGTTGCTACCCTGCCCCAAAGCCTACATTTAAGCTGACCAAAAAGCCTGCGTGAAGCAATGCAATCTAAAAATATTACCATCACTTGGGACCTGATTTCTTTTTCTTCTCTTGACAAATGGAAAATCTCCAGGGGTTGCTCTGAGCTGATGCCCAGATAATGCTCAAATAACAGGCACTGATACAGCCCCTCGCTCAGCCCCTTTCTCCAACAGATGGGGGAAATTAAGCATCAGAAAGGTCTGGTGACTTGCTAGAGATCACACAGCCACAGTTACATAGCTCAGAGAGCAGCAGTGATTCCAGGCTCTAACTGGGCCAGGTTCCTTGCAACGTGTATTGCCTCCCACGCGGCACGCTTCAATTCTGACTGCTCCATCAGGACCTGCTTAAACGTCTCTTTCTCAGGGAAGACTTCTCAAATTGCCATCAAACTAAATTCTGATTCTCTCTCCTACTTTCTGGGCAGGACTGTGACCTTCTACCTTGGCTCTCAATGAGATGTCCCCTCTAACTCCCCCAATACACTTCACAGTGAGATGGAGGTATCACTGGTCCCCAATCTCTCCTCTTCACATGGACAGATGCAGTTCAGCTCCACCTGTGTGATGCTGGGTAAATTACACAATCTCCCTGAGCCTTGGCTTTCCCACCTATCAAATGGGGATTGCATGGGTTGAATATCCTTTATCCAAAACGCTTGGGACCAGAAATGTTTCTGATTTGGGATACTTTCAGATTTTGGAATATTGGCCTTGTCCTTACCAGGTGAGCATCCCAAGTCTAAAAATTCAAAATCCAAAACGCTCCAATAAGCCTTTCCTTACATGTTGGCTTAGATTTTGGAGCATTTTTGGATTTTCGGATTTGGATGCTCAATCTGTACTAACTTCACAAGGTCACAGTGAAGATTAAATATGACATATAATATAAACTAGCCCGCAAAGTATACCTAGCACTAATTATAAATATGGATACATTTTACAATATTAATCAGGACAGAGACGCTGAACTTGTCATCTCTAGGATATTTACATGACAGAGAATGCTGAGTATGGGTTGATCTGTGTTACCATGGAGAATAAAAATAAATAAATGAATGAATGAATGAATGAATGCCTATGTGTCGTGGCAATTCCTCCCCCAAAATGGGGAAGCACAATGATGTCTTTTGTGATTTTTTTTTTAGGAGGTTGGGGAGGGGGGGAATGGCGGAGAGTAGCTCCATCTAGTGAATAAGAGAAGAAGCTGACGGCACCCTACAGTGAGCACAGATGGCAAAGAGCAGCCAGGAACATTCACCTCCTGCTGGAGAAGAGAACCTGTGTGAACACCCAGCTTTGCTCCCCTGCAATTGGTCTCAGAACACCTCTGTGCCCGGGTCCTCGGCAGGAGGGCTCTCTTGAACCTTTGGAATCTGATGGGGTCTTTGCCACCAAAATAATGACCTGGTGCTGACCCACTCTTGGCTCCCAGTTCTTACCTTCCAATTTGATTTTGGTGAAGATAGTCGCTTTTCTTTCCCCACCCTTTTCTGACCACTTGTTCTCAAAAACTTCCACCCTGGTCTTCTGGCCACTGGTTCTGACATTGAGCCACCAGCTTCCTTGATCCCTTGATAAAAACTGACAAGGATTCATGGGACACAAGCATTTAGCCCTTGCACTATTAGGTAAACTGAGTCAGTTGAGAGAGGAAGTTAATTTGAATGGAGGAAAATTAGCATCCTTATGAAAAACAAGGGATTTTAATGCATCCTCTGTCTCCCTCTCTTTCTCATGGAGGTAAGGATATATTATGATGTATATTCAGCCTGCCAGGTGTGGTGTTGTGTTTATACTCTGAGGGCATCTTTAGCAAATGTCCAGTGAGCCTAAACCATGTAGATAAAAAAGCCAGATCACTGAGATCTCTTGGCCCCAACTGCAAAGCTTCACTGCCTGCATGAAGCAAATCAACCAGACCGCTTCTTTTGGTCAATGTATATTCAGTCATTGTGAGTTACAATGTATCATATCATTCATCCCAAGAACACCTAAGAGGAGAGGAAAGAAAACAAAGCTTCCATACGCTCCCTCATGCAAAGGTTCTAGAGTGGAAGTGTAAAGGGACAGTGACTAAGTTCACAGGATTTGAGGATTTTAGAATAAGAAGTTTGATGATTCTAATGTGGGAAACTTTTCTTCAAAACCATAAGCTTTTGCACATATCAGTAGCCTTAGCTCCATCATTAGTGGGTGACACCCAGGACTAGGCTGCTGCCATTAATCCAGTGGCAGTTGTACCGAGGTCTCATTATCATCGCTTGAGCGCCTGCTGTGTGCTAGGCAAAGTATGGTGCTTTACAAATATCATCTCCTTTGCCCTCACAGCTGAGAACTGAGCCTCAGAAAGGCTAAATCACTAAATCCCTTAGCCACAGCCATACCTATTCTCAACCCCAGAGCAGAGGTTTGGGGCTGGACCAGCCCAACTCCCATCCTGTGCCTTCCTCTCTGACCTCAGCAGGCCGCCTCCCTGATGGAGCCCTGCCCCTTTCGTTAATGATTCACATGAAACAGCAATTTTGGATGACCAGAAAAGACCAACTCATCAAATTTAAAAAAGGATAATGGTGATCTGGCAGGACTAACTAACTCTCAGTTTAATCTCATAGGAACAAAATAGAACACTCACATCTAATTTTTATCAGGTCCTCATTAGAACATCTTGTCCAGGGCTTGGAAATGCACGTGACTTCAGGAGCCAGTGCTGAGATACTAGGAAGTGAAGAGTCTCTGCTGGAGGTGAGATCAAACACCTTTCTGTGGTCAAAGGTATGGCCGGCACAAATATTTGCTTCTCCTGCCAGGGGCACATGGCAGAATCCTGTGTCACCACCTACTTAAACTCAGGCATACCACATACTTGCTTTTTACCAATGACATACACTGTCCAATGGCATGAAATGACATGCAGGAAGAAACGCCCTGTGTCACTTTAAGAGCCGGTGCATCTCCTGCCAAACATTCCTTTCCTTGCCTTTGTGGTGGTAGAAGTTTGTGCTGTAAGGGAGCCTCCATCAGTCCTAAATCCCTGATCTCTGCTGGGCTGCCCACCCCTGCCGATGCCAAACAGCCATGTCTTATGACTGAGAAATAAACATTATTTTAAATTATTAAGATTTTTGTGATGGTTGTTACTGCAGCATAGCTTAGCTTACATTGTTACACATGCCTAAGCATCCATTGTAAATGATAAGAAAAATAAATAAATAAGAAAGTAAATAAAAGAGCGTATTGGTCCAAAAAAATTGCATATACATGTTAGAATATCTTTTGGGGTCTCCAAGCAAGTCAATTGGGTGTGGAGTGCCAAATACTTGGCCAGAGTATGGACAGAACATACACGATAGTCCTAAACCAAAAACCAAGATCTCCTTGTCCCTGGTTGATCAGAACCACACTTCCTAAAGTCCCAATTTTGGTCTTCCTGAAAAGGAATACTCCAAGTTCCCATTCAGAAATCTATACACAGCATCATAAGACCTGCTTCTTTCTTAAGACCCTGTTGCTTAAAGCTTCTAGAAGCAGATATGTTTATTTTTCTCTATGTAATGTTTCTATGACTTTGGACGTTCATGCTAAATAACAACAGTAATAAATATTAACATTAATTCGTTGTTCCAGACACTGTGATGAGCACTTAAACTGACTTATCTCACTCAATGTTTGTAAATGAGAGACCCCATACTTCCCCCTGCTCTCACAGATTGTTACAGAAAGACATCGTGGTCATTAACTTATATCGGACATGGATTGTCGAGGAGAATGTCTTATGTCGCCAGGACATACCTGTAGATGGCAGAACTGGAAGGGTAACCTGGAGAGTGTCTTTTACAGATGGGGAAACTGAAGTCCAGGGAGGGGAAGGGGCTTGCCCAAGGTAACACAGCAAACTAGAGACCTGGGACTTAAGCCAGTGTCCTGTCTTGTGATAGACTTTATTTTTTCCAACGAACTTCATGGAATCACCTGAAGGCAGCTAACAACATATGCTACATAAGATGAAAAGACTTAGAGAAGCTAGTCAAAGCATACTTTTAGTAAATGGGAAGTCCCCGTCTCAAACCATAAATGGTCTGCAAAGATAAAGGCCCATACATGGAAGCAAAGCATCACTGAGAGCAAAGAAGAACATGGAAATATTAATATATTCTGGCCCAGGCTCAGAGAAGCATCAGGGATGATGGTGGGGATGATGGCCAAGGACACGTCCCATTTGAAATGGTCTGCGGCTATGTGCTACAGCTGATGGTCACGAGGGAGGAAATACAGTCCCAGCATTGCCAACTCTTTGGAGTTTTTCAGAATAAGTCAGACATCAGTTTTTTTTGTTGTTGTTTTAATGCAGTTGCCTAACTTTTAACTGTTGGCCAAAAATGAAAGGAAGGAAAGGAACGCAGGAAGGGAGACAGGGAGAGAGAAAGAAAAGGAAAAGAGCATTATATAGGCCAAACAGAAAACTTACACAACATCTGGAAAGCAGAAGCCTGGGCAGGAAAGAAGCTTGAAGGCAAAGGGAGCAGACAGCAGTGTATCTAGGTGCCTGGGCCTGTCTGCTAACAGCGTCTTGCCAATACAGGCAAGTTCCCTCTGCCTTGGTCTACAAAGCCGGTCTGCTCCCCAGCTGTCTCCTGTTTAAACTCATCTCCCCCGACCCCAGCCTTCCCCAGCTCCATTGCTCACTCTGGTCCAGCCACACAGATCCTCAAACACACCATGCTCATTTCCACGTGAGCACCTGCAAACCTGTGCTTCCTCCACCTGCAGCTCTCGGAGTGCAGACCTCACATGGCTTATCCCTTTACCCCATCCGGGACTCATATCAAACGTCACCTTCATGGGTAAGCCTTCCATGGCCCTCCGCTTTAAACATGTTTGCTTGGCATCACTCCCCATGACTTTTGCCCTTCCCTGAACTTAATTTACATGTTTGTGTATTTGATATTATTTTTGCTTATTTCTCATCCACATCCCTCAATTGAAATGCAAACTCACGAAAGCAGAGACTTGTCACACCAAATAGATAAAAGTCATGTCTGTATCTGCATTGCTCAGAGTAGCACAGATAGGTATCGAGTTTGGATTAACAAAGAAGAAAGGATGGCAGGAAGGAAAGGAGGGAGGATGGAGAGAGACTAGAGAAAGAAGGAAGGAGAGGGAGGGGGTGAGAACAGGAGAGAGCAAAGGAGAGTGACTTGGCACCGCTCAGCTGCATGAGCACAGGTTTCTGCCCAGACAGACCTGAGCTGCAGTCCCAAATGCCTTACTTCCAATCAGTGTGATCCTGGACATATCATTTATATCTTGAAGCCTCAGTTTCCTCCTGGTAAATAAACACAATAATACTGACCTCACAGGGTTTGTTCTGAATATTAAAAGAGACACCCAAGAGAAAAACATTATTAGCTTCACTTGCCTCACCTGCCCCGTAAAGGTGGGCTTCCTGGATTAACACTCAGCCTTGTCAGGAAGCTAGTGGGAAGAAGGCTGTGTGATCTGTGAGGAGAGAGCCCTGAAATCTGCATATGGTTCCCGCAGTTGTCAGTCTCCGCTTGAGGTTTGCAGGGTAATTAAAGGCACAGTAGGCAGGTGTCATTAACTTGTTAACCTGAAGTTTTCTCCCCACCCCCAGCACTACTGGAAGAGAGATTGCAAATGGGTTTAGATGAACCAGGTCTGACTTACATAGTTTCCTTTCAATTATTTTCCCGTAGCTTTGCACATTTGTTGGGCTCATTATTAATGAGCAGGACTGCATCGTAATAATCCATGATACCACTCCGTAAGCAGATGCACTCAGTAGATGCCAGCCTCCTTAAAGCTCACTGCTCCCCAAAGGAGATCTCTGACCTGCTGACCACATGGTCCCCTCCATCCCAGCTCCCTGCTACATAGAGTTTTTTTTTTATTTCAGCATATTATGGGGGTACAAATGTTTAGGTTACGTATGTTGCCCTGCCCCTCCCACCCCCCTAAGTCCGAGTTTCAAATATGTCCATCCTTCGGGTGATGCACATTGCACTCTTTGTGTATGCATATACCCGTCCCCTCCTCCCTCCTCCCCCCTCCCCCCTGCTCAACATTCAATAGATGTTATTCTCATATGTGCACTTATATGTTGATTGGTTAATACCAATTTGATGGTGAGTACATGTGGTTCTTGTCTTTCCATTCTTGGGATACCTCACTTAGTAGAATGCGTTCCAGCTCTATCCAGGAGTATACAAGAGGTGTTATGTCACCATTGTTTCTTAAAGCTGAATAGTACTCCATGGTATACATATACCACATTTTATTAATCCACTCATGTACTGATGGACACTTGGGTTGTTTCCACATCTTTGCAATTGTGAATTGTGCTGCTATAAACATTCGGGTGCAGATGTCTTTCTTATACAGTATCATTTGCTCTTTTGGGTAGATGCCCAGTAATGGGATTGCTGGATCGAATGATACTTCTACTTGTATCTCTTTAAGGTATCTCCATATTGCTTTCCACAGACGTTGCACTAGTTTGCAATCCCACCAACAGTGCATGAGTGTTCCTATCTACAGAGAGTTTTTAACATTTCCAGCTAAATTGCTCAAGTTATGCAATTAGGCCTTCTGAGTAGACTATTTTGTGTGTGCTTCTGAGGGCCATAAAGGCAAGGATCCTCTGAATGGTACAATTGAAACATGGAATGTACGGCTCACGGCAGTAACAATGGCCCTGTGCCTTTGCACAATTTGCAGGGTGTGTTCATACACCTCTGCTCATTTGTCACCAGGGCAATATGGGTGTGCATGGGGTATGCCTCTGTTCCCTGAAAGCACAAGGACACTGAGGCTCAAAGAGCTCAAATCACTTGGCAGCAGGTGGCTGGTTAATAAGGGGTGCTGAGGGAGTCACATGCGGATTTTTCATCTCTTAGCTGAGACCTTGTCTGTTTTAACCCCTGCCCCTGCCTTAGCTACAGCAACTTACACAGTGCCTGGCACATGGAACATGCTCAAGTATTATTCGTTGATAACTATTTGTTTCTGTAGAAATAAGAATAATTCATACCATTATGTGCTTCATACATAAGAGAATGTGGACATGTTCATCTGCTTACAGAATGAAAACAAAGGCATATCCAATCTTACGAATTCATCCCAATTGATGGGATGCTCTGATATTGTAAAACAGATATTTGGTCTTCCACCCATTTCCTGGCATACAACCGCTAAAATCCTTAGAATTTCCAGAGTGATGTGTTTTTGTATGCTAATGAGTTGACTGGCCAGGGTTGCCTAGGCAGCTTCGGGATGGGGGTTGCTCACCGGACAGACCCAGGTAGGATTAGAGGGCTGGGACTATCAGCTCTACCCCCCAAGTCAGGGAGGAAAGAGGGGCTAAAGGGTGAATTGATCACCAATGGCCTACGGTTTAATCAATCAGGCCTATCTAATGAAGCCTCCATAAAACCCCGAAGGGACTGGCTTAGAGAGCTTCCAGATAGCTGACGGGACACATGGAGGTTCCTGGAGGGTGGTGCCCACAGAGAAGGCATAGAAGCTCCACACTCCTCCCCCCATACCTCACCCTATGCATCTCTTCATCTGTATCCTTTGTAATAAACCAGTAAACATAAATATTTACTTAAGTTCCGTGAGCACCTCTAGCAAACTAATGGAGCCCAAGGAGGGGTCGTGGGAACCCCAATTTATAGCTGGTGGGTCAGAAGCACAGGTAAAACCACCTGGGGCTTGCAGTTGGCACTGGAAGTGGGGGCAGTCTTCTGGGACTGAGCCCTCACCCTGTGGGATCTAACACTACCTCCAGGTAGACAGCGTTGGAATTGACTTGAAGGAAACCCGGCTGGTGTCCGCTGCAGAATTGATTGCTGGCTTGGTGCACAGGGAAAAAGCCCACACATTTGGTCACAGAAGTCTTCTGTATTGATTGCTGCGGTCAAGAGCAGAGGAAAAAGAGTTTCTGTGTTTCCCACTCAAGGACACACATACACAGGCACACACGTTTACAGCTATCTCATGCTCCGTACAATTTCCTAATAGTTTTTCTTATTTTCCTCCCTCCCTCACTGTGCCTTCACCCACAATAGCAACTCCCAGGCTTCCAGCTTTTCACTCCATCTTCATAATTTTTGCCATTGCTTAGGAGATTTATTCTATTGTTTTCCCAATACTTTCTTTAAAGTAACACACTTTAAAAAAAATTTGGCCACATTTAGATAATAAGGAAAGCGTTATATCATTATTGCAAGTGGAAGCCCACAATCGCTTGCTGTAAGTGAAAGACAAGCACAAAAATTAAATTAAATGAAAACAAAATAGTAGTCTCGCATTTTAGCGAGATATCATTTTCCAAGGCTCCATGTCTTCCTCTTTACTTAACGTGGACGTTAACACATGGCTGAGAGGTGTGAAAGGCATCATGATCAACTGAAATATGCTCCGTGAAGCACAGAAAGGAAATGGAAAGACAATGACTTTCTTGCTGTGGGATTCAACGTTATCTAATGTCGTGTCCTGGTACTGCTTAAAACTGTCACACACAGTCACACACGTGTTCCATGGTAGAGGTTCCACACAGAGAAGTGATGGTACAGAGGCAGGATTAAGTCCTGACTCCTCCAAGCGGCATTCCAAGTGTTGTGCCATATGGTCAGCTTTCTGTTTTAGCTTTTTCCATGTTGCCACTTGGACGTACCATTAGTTCCAGTCTGTTACGGGCTGAATTGTTTCCTTCCTAAAATTCATCTGTTGAAGACCTAACCACCCCCGACTCCCACCTCAGGATGTGATTGTATTTGGAGATAAGACCTTTAATGTCCCAGACCCGCGGAACCAGTTATTCGTGGGTACCTGGGAGGCGGGAGTGGGAAATGGGAAAGGCAAGACACAAGAAATGGAGACAAGACAGGAGTCTGATCAAGTCTCGTTTATTGGCAGTAGGGCAGAGGCTTAAATAGGGCAGAAGGAGGAAGTAGTTAGACGATACTTTCCAAGGCGACAGTTACCATGGAGATTTACACGTGCGGGCCGCCCAAGGGTTTCCTCACACTGGGTAAATGGAAACTTACAAGCTCTTTTCGCGGGCTTTTGTAAATGTGCGGGCTTGGTAGGCCACTTTAGGTAATCAGGCAGATCCACATGGCTCGCGGCCATCCTGAACAAGTGATTGTGGGGCCTCATGGCTCCCAACAGATACTATTAATGTCATACTATGAAATAAATGACGGCTCCTCACTATGCTTCATATGTGTTAGGTTGGTGGCTTTTGACTGTTCCCTTGCATTTATGATAGTATAGTGTCACCTAATGGTCATAAAGTTCAGTGGGCGATTGCATGTCCAGATGGCACTAGGTACTGAGATGGCACTCTCAGTCAAAGCCAGCTCTGGAAAAACAGGACACTTTCTCCTTTGCATTTTTGCTTATTTACTGTGTAGGGAAAATTCAGCATTTAGAATTGTTTTTGTAGCTCTTGGCCAAACTACATTGGAAACTGATTTAATAGGCTATCTGTTGTTATCATAATTCAAACAATATGTTTGTTCTTAATTTTTTTTTTCCTAGAATTCCTGTAGCAGTTATATTTCAGGGTGATTCATCATCCCACACAATACATATTACCATATGTGTTTTATGAACTTTAAATTTGGGGCAGACCATGCCATTCAGTTTGCTATTGCTTTAATAGCATCTTTGCATCAGATCTTTATATCTGAAATCAACAGTGCATCTGTCTATGTTTTTATAAAAAATATTTTTTTATAAAAAAATATTTTTATAAAAAATATTTACAAAAAATTTTATAAAATTTATAATTTTAGAATTTTTCTCCTTGTTAGTATTTTCTAGACTTTTTAAATTGAAAGAATGGAATGCTTTTAGTATTTTAGTATTTCTCACCAGAATAGGTATAATAGGAGTCTAGACTCTTGCTAGAAGTTGTTTGCCAAAATTTTTTAATGAATGATCAAGTGTTTTTTTTTTTTTTTGAGACAGAGTCTGGCTCTGTTGCCTGGGCTAGAGTGCCGTGGCATCAGCCTAGCTCACAGCAACCACAAACTCCTGGGCTCAAGCGATCTTCCTGCCTCAGCCTCCCGAGTAGCTGGGACTACAGGCATACGCCACCATGCCCAGCTAATTTTTTCTATATATTTTTAGCTGCCCAGCTAATTTCTTTCTGTTTTTAGTAGAGACGGGATCTCGCTCTTGCTCAAGCTGATCTCGAACTCCTGACCTTGAGTGATCCACCCACCTCAGCCTCCCAAAGTGCTAGGATTACAAGAATGATCAAGTTTTAACTTAGCACATCCACCTAGGGTTTTGTGTTTTCATAAATAACATGACTATAGAGTACTCTCAGATCTGAGAGGTGTAACAAAAATTTCATATTTAAGACATTTTTTTCTCTTCTCTTGGTGGGGCAGAAAATGAAGCATAACACCTGAAAAATGCCTTACAATTTTACTAGATCCAGCTGAGTATGTTTTAGTGTCTATTTCAACTCATAATTCCTTTGAAGAGAGAAGAGAATGCAGCAGTTTCTCTCTCCTTGGTTACTGCAGGTGTTATTGGCACTTGATATTACAAATGCATGTATGTTCACGTTTTAATTGCCTCTTACAAGGCATATGCAGTCTTTCTTTGAACAGTTTTCCTGAATTAATTGGAATATTAAAGGCACTAGAGGAAGAATTCTTAATGAGTCTTATATGTGCTATGTATCATTAAAGGATATGAAAAGTTTTGTAGTATGGTCCTGTTATATGTGTGGTGTGTCTCATCTAAGATCATGTTCAAATTACTGTGCTGTGTTTTTATCTGACATTCTCCTAGGAGGTGGAAACCATCCCCTGCTGGTGCCGTATGATACACTGACAGCCAAAGAGAAAGCCAAGGACAGGGAAAAAGCACAGGACATCCTCAAGTTCTTGCAGATCAATGGATATGTTGTATCCAGGTAAAAGTGCACCTACCCCAATTACACATTCTTTTCATAAGACTGAATATTTAAATGTACCCATCAGATTTAAAGCTTAAAATGAATTCAGTGATCTGTTTAAACCTTAGAGCTACTGTTTAGTATGTTCAGAATGCACACATCAGAAACATTAATGTCCTTAGCTGTTTGGCACATAACTGAGTTCCTTTGCTACTTATATTAAATCACCTTCCATCATTTAGGCAAAATCCCTAGGCCAAAAAATCACACTCTATTTTTGTAAAGGCAACACTTTATTGCATAGTAGTAGAGTTATTCATTGCAGTTTCATGTTAGATGCAAAGTGTTCCTTATAAAGTAAATCTTGTTTTTCCCTTGAGCTACAAGAATATTTGATAAACTTCAAAATTTGCATATTTGTATATTTTCTTTTTTATAAAATTTTACCTTCTAAGAAACTGTGTAAATTACTTTTCATATTTCATTTTTTGCTATTCTAGAGGATTTAAGGACCTGGAATTGGACACACCTTCTATTGAGAAACGATTTGCTTATAGTTTCCTCCAACAACTCATTCGTTATGTGGATGAAGCCCATCAGTATATCCTGGAATTTGGTAAGTACCATATTCCTATTGCTAATAGCCCAGTTTTTGTTGTTCTTAATGTTTACAACATCAGGATATAGAAAAGCATATTCTACTGGGCTGTTTCCTGATAGTATAAGCATGTCCTATTCATCCTAGTACTAAGTAGCATCCAACAGTCAACAGACAGACAAGTTCTTCGTGAGTGGGTTGAGTTTGTGAACTTTTAGAAAAATCTAACATATATACTTGGGAGGCTGAGGTGGGAGGATTGCTTGAGCCCAAGGGTTCAAGATCATCCTGGGCAACATAGCAAGACCCTATCTCAAAAAAAAAAAAAAAACCCACGAAAAATCTGACATGTAATTCTTTTCTTCTTATGTTTATTGGCATTGATTTTTTTCAGTTTGAAAGATACATTGGAAAGACATCAAAATTTTAAGATAGAGTCAAATCTTTCCTGTGATATTAATTGTTTTACTCATTAAAAAAAACTCTATAGATTCTCAAAAATTCCAAACATTGTAAGTAAAGGCCTTGAATTTAGCTTTTGTAGGGATGTACATTTAAGCTAGAGTACCTGCAGTGCACAATACTTTATTATGCTCTCAGGGTACAATGAAAGAGCTTCTCCCCATATATCCCAGGTCCACCTCAACACAGAAAGAACTCACTATTTTGTGTTTTAAATTCAGAACGGACCATCAAAGCAGCCTCCTGTCACTTCCATTATTTCGTGATCCTCCTCAGCAATGTTGAATTAAAATTCAACTTGTTAATTACACCTTCAATGTCAGATCATCTTCTAGACACTGGTTGGTAATATGATATAAGGAAGTACGGTTTGTTCCCTTTTGAAAACAATGTGTTCTGGTCGTTATCCTTTTATTTTCTTTTTCGCTCTCTAGGTTTTCTTTTTGTTTTTGCTTTTAATACTCATTCCTTCTATCGTTTTTTTGTTTTTTTTTTTTTTGAGACAGAGTCGCCCTGGGTGGAGTGCAGTGGTGTCATCATAGCTCACTGCAACCTCCAACTCCTGTGTTCAAGGGATCTTCCTGCATCCGTCTACCGCGTAGCTGGGACTACAGGCACACACCACCATGCCCAGCTAATTTTTGTATTTTTAGTAGAGCCAGGGTATTACTCTTGCTTGGGCTAGTCTTGAACTCCTGAGCTCAAGCAGTCCTCCTGCCTTGGCCTGCCAGAGTGATAGGATCACAGGCGTGAGCCACTGCGCCTAGCCACCTTCTGTCTTTCAACACGTTTCCTCTGGGCCCTTCATCCTGTATCCCTTAGCTGCTGTTTTTCTTAGACTTTAAATTTAGTTGCCAGTATAGCAGTAGGTTAAAGTTTTTAGAAATTCGAGCTCTAGTATTTTCTCGTTTCTGGCTCCCTGTATCCTAAATGAGATTAAAGATTTTCTAGTTGACCATCGTTCTTATAAACAACTGCCCTTTCTTTCTACCTGCCACTTTATCGACAGTCCAAATACTGCGTTATTGCTCTCTTCTTAATCATCTTTTTCATAAAAACTAACTATACAAACTATAACATATATCTCTCTGTACCACAATTACAATTTTAAAAAAATACAATTCCTGATTGATCCTAACAAGGAGCCAAATTAGCCTGAATTAATGAAATTTGACCTCCAAGAAAGCAAATGAAGCAGTGGTGAATTTTTGAAGCTCTCATGCACAAAGTTAAATATTGCAGTTTCTGTTCCGCATTTCTGTTCCCGGATCTGCTGGGGGAGCACCTCCAAGATCCAGTCTTTCTGGCATGGCAGAGGAGAAAAGGGGGGAAATGAGTAATCGTTTGGAGAAAGGAACAAGAAAATGTTTTTGTTTTTGATTTTTTACCTTCACATGGAAAACAAAAACACAAACGTGAAAGGTAGATATGTGTTCAGATATTGTTCAAGCTTGATTCAAATTTCTGAATAAACTACCTGGTACAGTGCTTGTTTGTAGGGAGAGATGAGAATCTTGCTCCAGGACACATTCCTCCACTTAGCACATTTCATTGTTTCCACAGGGTACAGAGTCTCATAAACCAGTGATCTCCAACCTTTTTGGTACCAGGGACTGTTTTCACAGAAGACGATTTTTCTTCTGTGGGGGAGGAGGATGGAATGGGAGCAGGGGGAGCAGCTGTACATGCAGATGAAGCTATGCGGCCAGGATCCTAGCAGGCCATGGACCGGTGCCTGTCTGTGGCCTGGGAGTTGGGGACCGCAGTTACAAACTGGGTAGAAAGCAGGTTACAATGACAGAGCCCAACAAAATGACATTTTTTACAATTCCTATTGTCGTATGTACTTTTTTTCGCATATCTGTGCCAGGGCAAATTATGTATAACTCTGTTAGATGAACAGCTACAGCTGTGATTGTCAATACCATCATTTATTTTAATTTCCATCTTTCATTGTTATTGCAGGGAAAACTGCTATATTGCCTTCTCCCTTTATCCTTCTCAGTATTGTCTTTGCAACACATCTTTAACTTACTCATTACTAGACCTAACCTAATTGTGGTAGTAAGAATACCCATACACCTTCTTTTAATTTTTTTTGTTATTCCATAGATCATATTCTTTTCAAATCTTTTTGCATTTTTCACATAAGCATTTTTGTTAAAATGTGCAGTAAAAGACAAGAAATTTCCTATTTAATTCCTTGAAATATTAGTAGATTTGGCTGTGCACAAAATTTTGCCTTGACATACTTTATATGAGAAAGTCCCTTATATGGACCCAGCCATTTTCCATAATGTGCTCAAAAGAAATTTAATGACAAAGTAATAAAAAATGAAATTTGCAACTGTTAAAAAGATATCATTTTCTTTTATCTGTTCCTGGGGAGAGTGTTGTTCTGGTATTATAAAATATTACCTAAATTTCCTAAAAATTATCCTGCATTTATGTCTAAGATTTGATAAAGTGTATCTCAAATTATTTTATTTCTATTTGCAAAAGAACTTTTTCAAGCAAAGTCAGTTTGATTCTGATAAAAGCTGGAAGCTCTGCTTACAAATTTTACTAAAACATGATATAAAATTATGAATTTTTTAGTTCTCCAATATGTTCCGCCTGTCATCATGGTTATTATAGTTTATTATTACCTCTTCTATATATATGAAACCTCTTCTGTATGCATGAAGGAGGTAAGAAAAGGCCACCTTCTAAGGTAAATTCATTAGGTTAAACTAATTCTTAACCTTGAATCATTTTCAAAACCATGGGGGACGACTTGGGTGTTTTTGCTTTGCTTATGGAAATTATCTTTTGACATAGGTCAGAACTTCTTTATTCTTTAGCAGAATGCTAATTTTCCAACTTAGTATTAAAATTGTAATCTTCCTACTCATTGCAGACCCTGACTCCCTGCGGATTTTGAGTTTGTATATTAAAATTAGAAGCATTAACTTTTAGTCACACCAAAAGATAGCCATCTTTATTAGAGGCCAGGGTTAAAATCTAACTAATTATGTAAACTCGATTTATACTCACTTTACTCTCCCCAGAGAGCTTCCTTCCCTAAAGACTAATGATGACCTGGGATTTTTACTCGATTCTATTGCATTTTCCGCCTGCATGTCAGTAAGATCTCAAAACCACACAAGTATTTGTGCTTCTAATCATAAATAGGGACTATCCTTAATAGCTTTTTTGTTTGGATTTGTGTATTTTTAAAAAAATCCTTTTTTTAAATTACACTGTTGAAGTTAGCCTTTGTAATTTTGGTTGGCTTTTTATATTCAGCTTAGTGGGATAATACATTTAGCAATGCCTTTTAAACTTTGCATTTTGGGTGAATAGTCTTCCAGTGCTTAAAGTGCAA
Organism: Avahi laniger; assembly: GCA_963575035.1. Taxonomy (NCBI): domain Eukaryota; kingdom Metazoa; phylum Chordata; class Mammalia; order Primates; family Indriidae; genus Avahi; species Avahi laniger. Next base: position 29,257 of record CAUYSK010012782.1, read on the forward strand.
CATGTACCTAAAAACTCTTCATATCTACAGATGGTGGCAGCAGAGGCAAAGGAGAACATTTCCCTTATGAGCAAGAAATCAAGTTCTTTGCAAAAGTACAGTATACAATCCATCTTGTTTTCGCTTCAGTGTGTTTGCTTACAAAATATACTCATTAGATTGTTGCCCCGTTTCAGAATGTACTTGTCTACAAATGTGAATTTTACTACAAGTAAATATTCTGTGGCATGAAAATAACTGCATGAATCATGCTTCCAGCACATGTGGTCATACTTTAACTTGCTCTGATTTCCCTACTATCATCCTCAAATGACTTCGTTCTATCAGGGGTTTAATTCAAACTTGACATTTTGTCTTTATCGTGTGATGTAGAGGAAAAATATCTATTTCTTAACATTTGAATATTGTTGTGACTTTAAATTTTTAGATGAGTATTTCTTTTATCATTAGGAAACACATTAGTTAATTTATAAATGGGTACATTTCAAGAACCTTTAGTATAGAATCTTTATTGTGGGACCTTAGTCCTACTCATTTTATAGAGGTTCAGGGAGGATAAATTGTTCTGTTGTCCATTCCATTTCATAAGGATTTATCAAGAATTTGCTGTATTACTGGAAATTCATCACTTCCTTTTGGCCAAAAAGGGAAGGGGATGAAGAGTTTAAAAGTCTCCTTATTGGTTTAATTCACTTTCTCAATATTTATGCTGTGCCTAGTCTGTGTCAGGCATTAGGCAGTGGCCTGGGGATTGTCATGAAGACACAATGCCCTTGGGTAAGCTTTCCTGTTTACGACACCTTGTAGTTACCCTGAAGACCTAATTATTGCTATGAATTTCCTTTCAAAGTGCATCCATTCAGTAGTTATTACAGATATTTGCTGTAAATACATCTTCATACGGATTCTAACATAGCATGCTTTTTGATTGATTACTATTTGGCTTCTAGTATGTTTTCAGAATTGTGTCCTTTACTGTAAGGGAGGTTTCTCTTGTCTTTTCTTTCTACTCAATATAGCACTCAGAGTCTGTTCCAGTCATGTGAAGATCTGAAGTTTGTCCTGGAGTGCGCACTGGTAGCGATAGGTAGACAGATAGAAATATATCTGTATGTATCTCCAGTGTCTACTAGGTTGTAATCCCCCTTGGCTGCCAGTTATCAGAGTGCTGTATTCATGGCCTCTCATCAGACCTTTAAGATACATTCTGTTGTCTGTATACTCAGCATCCGTAGTGATTTTGTTTACAGATGCTTAATGTGACTTAATTTCTATTAAGTCTATATTCATTCATTCACCATATTAATTGAGTGCCTACTATGTGCTAATCACTAAATTCAGGCAATGTCACAACTTTCAAGGAAGATCAATAAAAATTTGTGTATTCTTCCATTATATATAACTGTGCTATACCATGTAGTAGGAAAAAAAGTGTATTTAGATAGACTTAAGTTTGAGTATTGGCAATGCCAATTATTAGTATTTTTTTCATTTATTCATCCAACAAATATTTATCCAGTGCTTGCTATAGGCCCCACACAGCCCTTGGCACTGGGGATTCAGTGGTAAAGAAAACAGACCAATTAGCAGTTCTAGAGGCCAGGAAAGGGTTATAATGAGAAAGAAACCCAGCAATGTTTCTTGCTTTTGTGTACCTGATAGGCTCCTAGTGAAAGAGACTTTAGTCCAAAATCACACAAACAAAATGTAAAATTATAAATGATGTTATAAGAGCAGAGAATATGGGATTTTATTTAGCTGAGATCAGCAAAGGCTTATCTGATGAAGTGCCACTGAGCTCAGGTCTGCAGAGCTGTGAAGTGAATAGATCGTGGAGTGTGGAAGAACATTTCAGACAGAGGGAATGGCATGTGCAAAGACACGTGGCGTGAGTGGACAGAGTAAGGAAAAGGAATCCGCCCAAGGCCAGTAGGACTAAATGTGCACAGAAGTAGGAGGTGGGCTTTGAGAAAGGCCAGGTGAAAAGATCATTGCATAGGCAAGTAAGTTGCAACATGACTTTGAGTAAGTCGCTCACTGTCTGTGTCCCCATTTATACCCGCAGAGCAGAAGTGATGGCATCTACAGTACAGAGTAGCTACTACACATGAAATGACACCATGTCGATTGCAATCCTCACACATAGTAGAGACTCAACATAATACGGTGGTCACGGGTTATTTTTTGAGCCTGTTGAACACTGAACTGTATTATATGAAAATACTGAGAATATTTTATTTTGAGAAAATGCTGAGGATAATTCCAAATTGTTGAAAATTTGCTCTGTTCCCCATAATCACATCCCACCATATTCGTCTCCCCCCAGCCCCCCAACCGCAGACTGGAGACAGCAGAGTGCGATGTAAGAGAGGCGTACTCTGACACGGTGCTAACTGCCTGGGTATCAGGGCACCTGTCGCACGTGAACAGAACTCTGACTGCTCCAAAGCCTCAGCTCTCATGCATCCTCCAAAAGGTTCCACTGCGTAGATCTGTTTTCTTTTTCTTTCTTTCAGGTCGTTCTTCCTTTAATTGATCAGTATTTCAAAAACCATCGTTTATACTTCTTATCTGCAGCAAGCAGACCTCTCTGCTCTGGAGGACACGCATCAAACAAAGAGAAAGAAATGGTGACTAGGTAAACAGCTCTAAAAATAAAATCTGTTGTTTGACTTAAGAGTATATGCATTTGCAAAGAAAGCCTAAGGACCTCGAAGTGGGAACACGTGGAGAGTGTCCTCCCGTCTTCCCTGGTCCCTGTCCTCTTGGAATCCAGCACCAGAGGAGGATGGTTTCTTCAAGTTGAGATAGTGTTCTAGATGTGGAGTTTCTTTATATCTTGCTGCTAAATGTAGTGCTGAGTAGAAAGAAATAAAATACCCAAGACAGAATTGACAGGCAGGGACTGGAGATGCATCACCTATTAATATTTGTGATAAATGGTACTTTCAGCATGAGTTTCTTTAACATTTTTGCAAATCTAATGTTGTTGCCAGCCTTTATTTTTCAGGAAGGCAGAATCCCATTTACACAAATTTAATTTAATTTAAAAACTAATGACCGATCTCGGAAGAAAATGAAGTAAAAATACATACTATCTGAATGTTTCTCCTCATGCCACTCAAGCCAGCATCCTAGCAATGTCTTCTCATTTCTTTTTACAAATATTTATATTTGTAAATATTTATATTCTTTGTAAATCTATCTGTGATTCTGTTGGGAATTTCAGGATTTTTTTTACTCAAAATTCTACTGGAACTTAGTGTGCATGAGAATCAATCACTGAACAAATCTACTCCTGTATTATTATGCTGCTCAAAAGTCCGTACCAATATTTTAGATTGTATCTGACCAAAATTTCTATAAAAGTGAGTAAACGGTATATGGTAGAACACTGAGGCTTTCCTTGGACTTGACTTTAATGCTGCTTTCAATGGCAGCACGGCAATAGTAGCCACCTATTGGACAGAGTGAGATGAGACCGAACAGTCTGTCACCGAGGGTGGAGAAGAAATAAGATTTCTGCATCACGTAACATTGGGAATGCAACTAAAATGGAATTTTCAGCTCATCTCTTTAATTTATTGTCTGTTTTCCCAACTAGTAAGTGACCAGTCACATGATATAGGATTGCAATAGCATAAAAAATGTCCTCAGACATCATCAGATAGTAACTTTTCCATGAAGTTGATAAAATTGATTATAGTTAAAATAACAGAATGGAATCCATTCCAGGGACACACCTCGTTTCCATAAATTGGCACCAGTTGGAGAGAAGCAATGCAGTGTTACTTTCCAAGATGTGAATTTTTTCCCCTTCCTGTGTTGGCATGGCTTTGCCTCCTGCCTTCCCTAGGCAGGAGAGTGGCTGGTCCCTCACCATTTCATCAACATTCTCATCCACTCCTTGGGCCAGTGTCCTCTTGTGGATTTTGAGTGCAACACAAGAGCTAGAAAACCCTGAGCACCAAGTTACCCCTAAATGTCATGAAACTGAGAACTCTTCTGAGTCTCCTGCTTCTCCCTGGGTCCTGTTAGCTTTTTGTAACAGAAATTTTGTTCCCAGAGGATGTTGTAAATTTAGATATCACTCAATTACATAAATCAGGAGATAATAGCATCAGAGAAAATAGAGAAAATACAAATAAATTGGTGCAAATTATGCGTTTTTCCTCCCCTCCTGTCTTGTGTTTTATTATAGCCATTTAATTTTAACCTTACCCTCAGAACTATTTACTGACCACAAAGTACTCATGCATCAAAACAGCAAGTTGCACTTCTTAAATATATATAATTTTTATTTGTTAATTAGACCTCTATATAGCTAGAAAAAAATTCATAGAACTAGGCGCCAAAAAAAAATAAAAATAAAAAAAAAAGAGCCTATGTGGCTTTACAGAGTCTGTAAACCTCATAGAATAAATCAGAAGAACATTACTATTCTGTCCTAGCCCCAGTCAATGTAGTTTTGTGGCCCTAGGCTAACCCTATACTACCCTTCTCTAATGACGTTGCACTAGAACGTTTTTAATTGCCAGTCATGTGCCATATAACCAGGTTTCAGTCATGTATACAATAATCGTCCCGTAAGATTATAATACTATATTTTTACTACTCCTTTTAGATATGTTTAGATGCACAAATACTTACCATTGTGTTACAATTGCCTACAGTGTGCAGTACAGTAATATGTTATACAGGTGTGTAGCCAAGCAGCATAGGCTATACCATAGGTACAGCTTAGGTGTGTAGTGGGCTACACCATTTTGGTTTGTGTAAGTCCACTCTGTGATGTTCTCACAATGACGAAATTGCCTAACGACACATTTCACAAACCATATCCCTGTCGTTAAGCGATGCATGACTATATTTTATCTTTAGTTTTTCTTTGTCTAATGGAAAAAGGCTGGTAAATTTTACTTTTCCCATTAGTGTTTCCAAAAAGAAGCATGTGCTATTTAAAATTCCAACATATAGAAAATAGGACACGTAATAGAAGTAACTTATTTTTATTACAGGACGTTAGTGTCAAACACAGGTAGAATTTAACCTCAGAAGAAAAATTTATAGATGAAAAAATGAATAGGAAAATAAATTATGGTACCTGTATGTATAAAATACTGTATAGTTATTAAAATTATGATGAGTATGAATATCTAATAACTTATGAAAATGATCATGATAAAAAAATATGTTTAAATAATATTAGCTCACCTTTCTAAAAAATCCTAAATTTATATTTATATAAAAATACTGGTATGAAATAAACTTAATTTTAACAGGTTTTTTTCTTTCAGGTAGTGTATTATAATTTTTTCTTACTATTTTCGTGTATTCTCCAAATGCTGAAAATAAAAAGGTCTTACTTTTGTAATCATACAGATATGTTTTAAAGCAACCAATAGTACCATCACAATAGTAAGAAAAAACAAGCTAATTTCTTTGACATGTTGAAATGGAATCACTGAAATTTATAAATGTCTAATTTCTTACCACTGGAGTTCAATATTACTTAAGTGAATACAGTGGGTAAAAAAATTAAGATAAAATAGATAAAATCTGATAAAATTGGTAAAAAACTGGCCCTACTACTATGAAAAAAATAAGCATATCTTCATGCACATGATAAATACTACGATGATGTTTTAATCTGTATTTAACTGATTTGAGTAGCAATAGTCGTGTGGGTCTAAGTTAACTTATGCTGAAAACTGATAGTTCCATGAGATGTTTAGATGCTTCCTGCCACTAGAAATTATGTATTGAGCATTTACTGTGTCTAAAGTCAGTACTATCATGTCTGGAATGTACCTTGCAGTAGCTAAGGACATGAATATGAATATAGCCCTAAGAGAAAGAAGCCAAGCAGTGCTATGGGGGTTCAAAGTAAAGTCAGACCACATTAGATGGATACAGAGGGGCTAGAGATTTATGGAAGTTATGTCATTCCAAGTTGATCTTAAAGAATTTGTAGGTCAGAGATTAAAAAAGGAGAATATTTTCTAAATATAAATGACCACATAAATAAAGTATAGAAGCTAGTAATTTAGGGAAAATATGTATTATATTGTAATGGATATTAACTGCCAGAATAAGGAATCTATCTTTATTCTTTAAAAAATTTTTAAAGTTATTTATTTTTTTTTACGTAATTCATTAGCATTGAGAGGCCATTGAAGCTTTTTAAGTAAGAGAATGATCAGAACTGCCCTTTGGGAGGGGCAGTCTGGCAGCAGAAGGAGTATTGGTAAGAGCAGGAGAGCTGGGAGGCCCCGGCAGGCGTTCTGAACCCGCAGCAGCAACCCAGGCTGTTGCAACAGATGTGCCGCCTCAAACGGATGGGGCTGCCCCCGGTTCGTCCAGCGATATTTCTGAATGCTGATGATGTTAGCCTGCTTTCCAAGGTCTGAGGACAAACACAGACGTACAAAAACACAGTCCTTAGTTTTAATGAACTGAGAAGTACAGCTGAGTTGACACATACATGTGGAGCTAACTCTACAAGAAGTTGTGATGAGTGTCAGTGGAGACGTTGGAGAGTGCGGGGAATGTAGAAGGGTGTGAATGCAGGCGCTGGATGTGGGAAACATGGAAGAGAGAAAGTCCATGTGACTTGGTGATGGCAAGTAGAAGGTGTCCAACATGGTGCTGAAGTTTCAACTCTAGGTAGTTAGAACATTGTTGGTGACACTAACAAAAGCAGCAGATTTCGGAAAAAGAACTATTTTCTAGAAGAAGAAGTTAATTTGGGGCAGGTATTTACTGAAGTGTAAACACTGGCCAGTCATTTCAGCTGGACAAATCCAGCAGACAGTTGGAAATATGAGCATTTGGGGCTAATGGAGAGGATAGAGCAAGAAATAACATGTTTGGGGATTATCTGTATGTATGTAATGCTCAAAGCTCTCACAAGAGATGAAACTGAAGGGGAGTAGAGAGAGAAGCAAAAAATTCTGAATACTGACATTCGGAGAATTACTACATTTAGAGGGTTTTCTGAAGTGGGTCTTTGAAGGATATGGACAATGATTAATTAGAGAGAAAGGGAAAAAAATATTTCTGTAAAACAAAATCCAAGGTGGGTAAGAGTTTCAAAGATCTAACTAGTCAACGATGCCAAATACTGAAAAGAGATGTCCAGGAAGTAGAGTGAAAAAAAAGAGGTTATTAGATTTGCTGATCAGGGGCATTGGTGAACTTTAAGGGATTGTCTCAGTACAGGGCAATGAATAAGTGCTGAAAAAAGGGAGATGCATTATAAATTCAGAGGAACGTTGGTAATGACAGGAAGCAGAGAAAGGAGACAACAGCATCATGAAAAATATTTTTTAGAGAAAGTGTAGGCCGAAGTTTATAATAATCAAACCTTACATTGTGTATAGGAGCTATGCTCTGAAAGTGAATTGCACAGGAAAGGAAAGAGATATGATTTGTCTTTTTGGAGGGCTTGGCCATCTGTAATGTATCCGTATTTCTCTGCAGTGGAACACATGGTTAGGAAGTAGTGGAGATAGTAAAGAAGTCACTTTCTCTGTTAAATTCTCAGGCATTAAATATAGACTGATGGAACGGGATATAGAACTGTTGTATGTCTCATTGTAGCAAAACATCCTAGGTCTGGATTAACTGGGTTCAAAAATTATCCAAGCATTATAAATTCATCATCATCAAGAATACCTCAGAATGTTTCACCCTGGATACTGGAGAGGAATAGGTTAAAGATACCACTTAAAATAGACTGGAGTAGAGGGATCCAAATTGTATGTCATTCTAAACATAATCCCTGTCTTTTGAAAAAGACAGACCCTTGTTGAGGTAGCATGCACAGCTTTCAACCATAAAACTCAGTAGATGAGGGCACCTGGAATAAACTGTTCATGTTTTATTATCTTTTAAAATATATATATATATATGTCTAATCATACATCTACCAGCTATTTGAATAGATCACTGCTTTAAAATCTTTTCACTCTGATAAGATCTTTCCCCAAACCTCAGATTCACTCAGACATTTGTGGATGAGCATTTTCTTGGAAAAGCTACAGAATGCCCTATGTAATTAATTTCCATCAATAAATTAATCCACATTGTTACAGAAGTGAGGTATGATTGCCCAAGCTTACTATATAAGAGATCAGCCTCACCAATGTGACACTCTCTGTCCACTTTCCTCCTGTCCTGCCAGAGGTCATTCGCCTTCATCTTGTTCCATAGCTAGTCTGCATCTCTGGTCCTGGTGAGCTATGCATCTGAGCCCTGCCAGTAATGGGAGAGCTGTGCAAGAGAGCATAGGCAGTGAGGATGTAGCATTCTCGTTACTGGGAGAATCAAGCTGAGCGTAGGTGGTGCTAAGCAAAAGGATCTTTAAGATTCTGTTTCGGTAAGTGGTGGGTATGCAGAACCTGTGCTCTCCGCGAGCTCAGAAGAGTGTGGGTAGATGTGAAAACCGTCTCGGTTGTAATCTGGGAGGTTAAGTACAAAGGCAGAGATTTGCAAATAGCTGGGAGAAGACCTCTTCTAGCTTGGGTTGGGAGTGGTACAGGAGTGCTGGGTGTCAGGAAAGCTTTGGAGTAAACATATCCTGAGCTGTGTCCTGAGGGTGGGTAGGAGGCAATGCAGCATGGAAGTGAGAAAGGGTAGTTCTGAACAGAGGGACCTGCCAGGAATCCACCTGACTGAGGCTTGGTGAAAAGACGGGACAATAGCAGGGATCTGCCAGGTTCTGGGGCCCGGTCTGAGAGTTAGTGGGTAACAGGGCTGTCATGCTGAGTGCTGAATGCAGGCAACCGCTATTTGAAATCTCCTGCCGCTAATTGCCATGAAGGACACAAAGACCCAGGAACTTGCTCTAGAGGAGTTAAGAAACATGCTCAATTTATCATTAGCATTAAGAGTCTTGTAATGTTGTCCTCTGAGTGATTATCAGTTGTTCAAATTCCATTCCGGCTTCCCTGTGTTTACATTCACTGAATGTTTGATTTCTATTTAAGAGACGTGGTCAAGGTTGGGGAAGAAAGAAATTTCAAATAATAAAACATACTAGGACTTAAAGTTACATTTTATGCCCAGAGTACTATACTTCTGTTGTTAAATAATGTCCGTGACTTTTTAAAAAACCTAGAATTTCACTGGTACATTTGGGAAAATAAAATTAAATTTTTTCCTTGTGGTTTTTCAGTAGTTATGTTCCGATGGGGTTCATATAGATTGCTTTTATATTAATTAGCTTTGCTTTCAATTTTTTTTTTGGTTTCTTTACTTATAATATGTGCTTTTTTAACCATGTTTGTTAAAGATATGCACTCAAAGACTCTTTCTTTAATATCTTTACTCCACATTCTGCTCAGAGAATTGATTCTTTCTGCGTGACATCATGTTGCTTTTTTCCGGCTCATATATCAGCTGTTTTTTTTTCTTTTTTTCTTCTCCTTTTTTTTTTTTATTTTTTTAATTTCTCCCTGTCTTTTCTACCTTCCCTTCCCCCTTCCCTTTTCTCTTTTGTTTTTCTTTTGTCTTCAGCCTATTCTGCAAACTTGGAGTTCTTGTCAGGCATAGGATTTCACTATTTGGTAAGGAGACCCTTGAACAAATACCAGCATGGCCATCACTTGGTTTTCTTTGCCATTTTTGCACTGTGTTGTGTGCTGCTATGTCGCATGAGTGCATGTCTGCATGGCTGCATGCATGGTTGTCATAGGCCAAGAAAAGGTCCTCGAGGTTGTTTATATATAACACTATCTATGGTGAAATCGAGGACTGTGTCTTTTTTATACTAGTCCAAAGTATAACTGAAAATGAAGCGATTGTATTATTAAAGAGCAAATGAATGAAAGTGGCAAGTTCTTCCATATTTTATTTCAGGGATAAAACAAAACCAGGCCCTTGGGTTTGTGTTTGGTTATCTGTAATAGATTAAATAATGAGCTGTTATAAATCAAAATTTTAAACTGCACTTATTGTTTTTTTATTTTAATGCTCCTGACTGCAGATTTGCATGTCTACTGCATTCCAAACATTGGAGCTTCATAGTTGAGACACTGACGCCAGGGAGCTTCGGAGCTTCACTTGGCAGAAGTGGCTTTTCTGGCACCACTCACCCCAGAGTCAGTTTCTGTTTGTTTCTGGGAATTCACATAGCTGAAGTCCATGTTCCTGAGCACCTGCCTCCGGACAGCCATGCAGGGTGGGCACTCACTTTCCACACATTGTCCCTGCTGTGGGGCTTTAGGACTCTGTAGCAGCTGGTAGAATTTGTGTTTTGCACTTTCCTGTGTCTGATTTTATAAACTGCCAAAGCAGATTTGAGCCCTTTGCTGTATGGGTTTTGAGACAGTGTTGGGGTAATTTTAGTAATAAAACATTTAGTGCATTGGTATAGATGTTATAGTTCAATTCCATTTCCAGGAAAAACTAAAGATTAAAAAAAAGTTAAGTCATTTCTACAAAGCCACAGTAAATAAACTGAGACATAAGTTTCTGGATATAATTAGTTAATTCTGTGTTTGATTTCTAGTATTATTATATCTATTATTTGGCATTCTTAAATTTAGTAATTAAAATTTATATTTCATATAAATTACCTGAGTTTTTGCATTAATGTTTCAGTTATTTAAAATCAGTGGGGCAATTATCTTCAGAATAATTTCCAGTTGTCTGACTTTCATTTAACTTCTCTTCAACAGAGAAAAATTTTTACGAAAATTCCTAAGACAGGATTTTTATGTACCCTCTAATCTTCTCAGAATAACAGTGGATGCAAATATTCTCCATTTTCTTCAGAGAGTAATATCTCTGAATATATGTAGCACTGATGGGGGACTTATTTCTCAGCTGCAGTTTTACATTCTTACTAAGGAGCATAATATTTCTAACTTCCTACTTAATGTATATTCTTGTTTTCCTGTATTACTATAATTTCCTTTTAAAATTTTTTGAAGTACTTCTTGTGTACGGTGAGGTACACAAATCTTAAAAACAACTTGATGAAATTTTATATACATATATATCTAGTTAATCATTGCTCAGGTCAAGATAAACATTTCCCACATCCTAGAAGCTTCCCTTGTGCCATTTTCCAAATTATAACCATCTGCAGAGGAACCACATGTAGACTTCCAATCCATGGATTAATTTTGCCTGTTTTTGAACTTCCATTTTTCCTTTTGAATATATCATTTAAGTTGGTAATTGAAGACAAATGTGTTATATGGTTTGTTGTAATGACTGGAGAAGAACTGGACTTTAATGTTCATTCCATCTCTATGTGATCCTTTTATTCCACTTAGGCATTGTGTTTTAAATCTCTTAGCCTTTAATACTATTAATAAGACTTTAATACTATTAGTCTTACTTTTAATGAGAATTGGAGACCTATTATATGTTTTTACCCCTCAAAAACAGATTTTTGCACATTCCTCAAATTATTTAAAGTGTCTATTGTTACTGCTTCAGTTTGCTTTGGCATTTGCCTATAAAATATAAACTTCAAGAGCCTTTATTAATCAAGCATACTCTAATATAGACTTGCCAGATTCAATTTTAAGCATTCAAAGTTTACACATTATTAGGGTTATAGCCTGGTTTTAGACACTAATATGTCCTAGAGAGAATAATGAGCTTTGAATCAGAAAACCTAGATGTAAGTCCTATTTTTGTATCTTAACCAGCTGAATAATTCAAACAATGGACTTAAATTCTCTGAACCTGTATTTTTTTCGTTTTTAAAGTAGAGTAAAATAACTACTAATCATAGAGATCCATTGTGTGTCAAATCTAATGTGAAATAATGAATGTTGCAGTTCTATGTAAACTGTAACCTGATATCCTTCACATGTAAGGTATTCCAAGTCTTATTAGATTTTATTTACTAATTTGTTTAAGTCTTATTTAGATAAATTACATACAAACTAAACTTGGGGACTTAGCTTTTTAAAATACATGCACAATGAAGCCTGTATATTATTTACTTTTTGATTTCTTAATTATGCCATTGTGGATTTTCCCAAAGAGAGAGATCTGGTAGCATATATGCAGTGGTTGTTTATATCTTCATATTCCTCTCTTATTTTTTCCTTTCACTCAACCTTTATGTTATTAATACATCATTTTCCTGCATTCACATTTTAAAATTTTTTCATGACCTAATCTAAGTTAAGACAATTGATAGTTGAGGTTAACAAAGAAATGGTTGAATTTTCTTAGGATGAGCAAAGGTAAAGATGTAGACAGATACACGTTAGCCTTAAATATATCAGGAATTGGAGATAAGAGGGGAACATTAAAATAAGGAGACAAAATACTTGTCCTGGTGGTGATAATTGTGGTGAGCAGGGTTTGATTGGTAATGGAATATTTATTCCGTGTTGACTGCCAAATTGTAGTTATATCTCCAAACCTCACCTGTAGTTGAAAGATTTTTCTGACATACTAAGTGAGGATTCCCAAAACTTGGACTTCTGTATCTGTATGTATCTTCTGTCTACTTGAGGATATTTCCTCTACATTGAAGAACACTGTCCAAGAATTGAGATCAAAGGTGTTTTTATACCACCTCTCTTCTTCTTGAGACATTTAAACTATTCCATTTTATATATTTATATATTTTTAAAAAAGGTGAGGTTTTTAAAAGTGAGGGGAGCTGTATTCCCTACAGAATTCTGGTGCATCAATTGGAATGCTCTATGGGGTGGGGGAGAAAGAAAGAAAATAGTATCTTGTTTAAATATAGGCTCCCCCGCTGGAACTCCGAAATGCTTGCTGGTGATTGTAAGTTGGCGCACACGTGTGTTTTGGAAACCTGGTTAGGACATAAATAGGACCTCGGCAGGTTGACAAGTGATAAGGATCCCATTTGCCATTTTCAAGTAGCCAGTGTTGACTAAAGAAAAATTGTTTTTATTCCTACCATTTTTCCTCTCACTTTTGCTACCTGGAAATTCTCATTACTAATTTCAAGGCAGGTAGAGGATACATAAGCCCTCTCATTACCAACTATTTGAACCTTCCAGTCATTTTTAGAGGAAACAGAATCTTGCAACTAAGACCCCAACAGTAATAGCGATGGTGCTACAAGCGTGTGCATGTCAGGGCTCCCTAAGGGCTTTATTTTTATGTGCAAAAAAAATCTAATCCCATAGTGACATTCACTTTGTGTATCCCTTCAGTGAACATTGTGTATTGGCTATGTGTGAGGCATCCTCTCAGGAAGTGAGGATAGAAAAATGAAGATTTCTCTCTCCACTGCTGCACCGAGACGAGTCTGCAGGCATCCTTCACCTGCACTCTCCTCCTGGCACACGCTAACCGTTCTCTCCGAACCCCCTCTTGCCTCTCCATACTGTGCTCCGCAAGGGTCATACCGTGTCTTCACAAACAATCGCCACTCTCGTCACTCCTGCATGTTCAGTGGCTTGCCGTTTCTGTAGAAGAGAGATCGTTCCTTTACCTAGCGGTGATAGTGCTCCACACTCTATTCCCTGTGCACCACTGCATCTCATTTTCCAGCATGTTCTCTCGCTCACTATGCTTCCTCAGCTTCACTGGCCGCCTCTCTGCTTCTTGAATGTGCCATGTTTCTTTCTGCTCAGGGTCTTTGCACATGCTGTGATTACTGCCTGAGGTTGGATTCCCATATGTAACACTCATCTCCTCAATCCTTCACACCCATAATAAACTATCCAGCCTTCAGATTTCAATTCAGACATTACCCTTTCAGAAAAAGCTTCCCTGGACCCCCAGTTATATTCCCTCCTTCTACCGTTATAAATTCTCTAGCTCCCTGTACCTTTCTCTCATACCACTGATGGCATACTAGATTAACACCTTTCCTCACAGAAAACTCTCAGCTCTGTGAGGAATTACTGTTGTATCCTCAGTGCCTAGAAGAAAATCTGGCACATAGTAGTTATTTTATAAATATCTGATGAATGAATGAACCAACCAGGTCCCTCCTTCAAGGAGCCTACAGTCTAGGCTGGGTGTTTTACACCTTGGGAGGCTGCGGTGGGTGGATCACTTAAAGCCAGGAGTTCACCAGCCTGGGCAACATAGCCAGACCCTGTCTCTATAAAAAATTTAAAAATTAGCAGGACATGGTGGTGCACACTTACAGTCCTAGCTACTAGGGTGGCTGAGGCAGGAGGATTGCTTGAGCCCCAGGTATTTGAGTCTGTAGTGAACAGTGATCATGCCTCTGCACTCCATTCTGAGCCACAGAGTGAGACCCTGTCTCAAAAAAGAAGAAAAAAAGCCTTCAGTCTAACAGAGAAGACAGATAAATATGCAAACACTTATGACAATGAGACTAGTGCTATGAATTTTGAAGTTTTCTTACATTCATGAATAACCCAAGCTTTCCTTTTTTGTGCGTGCTTCGATTATTAAGAAAAATGTAGTATCTAATTATCCTACAATCTATGAGAGTCACACTTTTTTGATTCCTTAAGGGGTCCATGACACCACTTAGGGCACTTACACTGAAAAGGAAATAACACATAATTAATGACCCTTCAAATAACAAGATCATGAAACTCACCCAGCAGTGATCCTTTCAGTTCCAGGAACTATTGGAAAAGGCTGGCACAAAATATTTACCATTTGTGGCATAGGCCTTTTCTACTTTCCAGTTTTCTGGTGAATTTTTAACATCGTAGTGAGATGCTCAATCCTCCAGACACTCCCCTGAGTTACTGGAGAGTTTCTGAATCACTGACGTAGGGATTTTAGGGCTACCTGCAGCAAAGCCAGCATTTTGTAATATAATATGAGCATAGTGCTGCAACATTTCTAGTACTTTGACTTAACACTCAACATACACCATCATTAATACAACTTCAATGTTAGCTAGAGGAATATTGAACAAATATTATCATGGGTTTAATATGAAGCGGTAGCTGTTGTTGAAATATTTATTTTTCTTCAGGTAAGTATGCCTAATTTATACCAATGCATACATTTTAATGTTATGTTTAGAAGAGTTTTAAAGGTAAATAGTAAGTAAAGTAATAGAGTGAATTTCATCAACTGATATCTCTCCCTGATCAATAAATTAGTGGGTTATGTTGATATCTCTAATAGCTCCCCCAAAAAGCCATTCGTGTGTTTAAAATGATGACTGCTATCCTGCATCAGGAGATATTATGAAACTAATATGTTTGTATTATCTCTATCAAGGTTCAGATTGTGCTTGCATTTGCTTGGTAAGACACGTAAAAATGAAAAGACAATCATTTAAAGTGCTCAGAATCTCTGAGGACAGAGCATATCTGAGAATTGAGTGGTTCAATCATGCACAATCTGTTACTATTTGCTGATCTTTTTTATTTGTAACTGAAGGATCATTAAGGTATTTCTCTCATTTAAAAATTCTGTATTTCAGTGACAGTATACATGGAAAAGACAAGAGTTTCCTAGCTTTAACTTGTTTATGTATACTATAAAAATCTATTTTTGATAGAGAAATAAATTCACAAATATTGGAATCAGGTACCTATAATGAAAGTAATATCAGAAGATAATATTAGAAAAATACAGATATTTCCTTCAATTGAACATAACATTGTGGGAGAACTTCCTGACTTGGAGACAAATGAATAGAATATGTAGTTAATGCAGAGTGTGTTCTAGTTTAACTGAAACATCTCACCAATTTAGGGAACCAGTAATTTCACTCTTTTCAATATCACAGACTTTTAAAAGTAATAAAGTCATTGACACGCTTTGGTTTCTCTCTATTCCTTCATAATTATGAGAGAAATTTTTATTATGCTCTAGTGTAATGTTTCACATTATTAATAAGGATTCTGCCAAGATTAATAATTTCTTCCAAGGAGAAAACATGCAACATCATTTCAAGAGCCATGTTACAAAATAAAGTAGAGAAGAAGAAAAATTAGGATGAATGCTGTTGCTGTCTCCAGAGGAAAGTCACCATTCTGAGAATCCTCAATCTGTCAGATTACAACACAGAAGTGTTACCTGAAAAGTCAGATTGGTGATAGCACTAAGAATTTCTGAGTATAGAAACCTTACATTAAAAACTGCAAAACAACTTGGGTTAAAGTCCAAAAAATTTATTTATATTATTTATATTTATATTACATATTTAACTTCGTTATTTTTATTATTTAGAGAGTTGCATTATGAGAGTCGCTATGTTTTTTAAAACCCAATGTCCATTGTTATTAGAATCAAATGCAAGCTGTGATTTTATTTATTTATTTTAATTTCAGAATATTACAGGGGTACAAACGTTTTGGTTACATAAATTGTTTTTTATACCATTTGAGTCAAAGTTATAAGTGTGCCCGTCACCCACATAGTGTGCAAATGCCCAAGTGTCCATCAATACATGAATGGATTGATAAAATGTGGTATGTGTATACCATGAAGTAGTACTCAGCCATAAAAAATGGTGAACTAATACCTCTAGTATTAACCTTGATGGAACTGGAGACCATTCTTACAAGTGAAGTATCACAAAAATGAAAAAACAAACACCACACATGTACTCACCATTAAATTGGAACCAATCAATCAACACTTACGTGCAAGCTGTGATTTTAATTATGTACCCTTTATGCTTACACAACACACGCACTGATACAAACACACAGTCTTAAGGACAAACAGGCAATCTGTAATTCTTTAGAGTTGATGTTTAGAGTTGTTTAGAGTTGATGAAAGGTATGTTTGAGGACAAGGGAAGTAGCCAGGACCTTGAAATAATGTGAGTTGTGTGTAAAGTGTCAGACTTTCTTTTTTCATACCACTCAGAGCAATTAAGCAATTACATAAATGTAGGCACATGAAAATCCCATCACCATCTGAAAGTTTTATTATCCTAGCACAGTTTACTGGCCCTTCCTGTTCTTCCTAATAGCGTGATTGACGTTTCCGATGATGGGTAATCTGGATAGCCTTAAGAAGGGCGATATTCATGTCACTGCATAATCTGTCTCTTCAAGAATAACCATTATTTTAGGCATCCTACACATGCATTTGTTGGGTCTGCAAATTAAAATGTTGAAGACTCAATGCATACTTTTTCTACATTTCTTAGGGTCCCTTTCCTGCCAGTTTTTACACCAAGGTGTTTCCACTGAAAGTTGTATTGCATGTAATATGGGGTATACCGAGATGTAAAGATTCATGGAGCTTACACTTTGTTACTTTAACAGTCACAGAGATCTCATGTTCCCAATACACACTTTCATTCAACGCAAAGAACTTGTCTGGCCACTGGTGCTATATCCTACTCTTCTTACTCACATCGCACAGCCTTTCTGCAAATACTTAATCAAGTGCCTGCTGTACGTCATACACTATTTCAGGTGAAGGGAACAAAGCTAACAAAAATCCCAGCCTCTTGAGCTTACAGGAATGGGAAGTTTAAAATACTCCTGGTCACCCCATGGCAAAGGGCACCGGTAAACTTGGTGCAAACACTGATCATCTTTACTAAGAGACAGTAGCTCAGAAGAGAAAGGGACAGAAACAGAATTGTGTGTTTTAGGAAGAGAATGACGGACCAGCCTCTCTGATTCAGCACTGAATAGCAGTTGCATGGGCCTCATACACATGGCATTGCATCCCGGCTTCTCCACGGGCCTTTTGTATCTTATTTTCTGTGCTGCATCTTCCTTGTCTTCTATACCGCCAAATGCTGGAGGTCTCAGCACTTTTTTTCTTCTGTACTTATACTCATGCTGGCTAATTCCATTCAGAGCCATGATTTTAGAAGTTATCTGTATGTTTATGATGCCCAAATGTATAGCTCCAGTTCAGATCTCTTCCCTGCACTTCAGAATTTTATATTAATTGCCTGTTGTAAATCTCTACCTGAATCACTAAGAGGCCCATCACACTTAACATGTGCAAAGCAGAGGCCGTCCCCCTCTCTCCCCGTCCTTCCACACTCAGCTTCTCCTTTTGCTCTCTTCGTACCATTAAATGGTACCGTGGGTCACCCATTTCTCACGTGAAAAACTTTAGTGTTTTCCTTGGCTCCTTTCCCCCTCACCTCACATTCAATCCGTAAGTAAATCCTTAAAATATATCCTTAATTTCTTCCCCACTAATATCCCAATCTGAACTCACCATCATCAGTCAACTGATTAGCTCCTGAAATAGCTTCCTGATTAATATCCCCTTTTGCTGTTCCAGAGTTGTTGACATTGTGAATTCTTTTTTTATCACATACTGCTCAAGACCTGTGAATGTCTTCCTGTTGCACTTAAAAAAATCCATGTGCTTTGCTCTGGTTGTCAGACTCTAGAACCTGTCCCCTCCTCGCCTCTCCACTTCACTCTCTGCTTCTTTCCCCTTAATCTGACCCTCTTAGTGGTCAGATTGACTTCCTTGCTTGGAACACCTGAGAGCCTCAAAGCCTTTGCATGTGATGTCCCCTGTGCCTGGGCCCTCCTCCCAGATAGATGCATGGTTTGTTCCTTCATGTCATTAGAACCTCTACTCAGATGCCACTTTGGAGAGAAACCCATGACCACTCGCCCTGTTACTCTATCCAATTACTGTAATCCCTGTTCTCTGCTATTAAAATATATTTCTTTATCGTGGTCTGACATTATATGTTGATTTTTTTTCCTAAATGGCTCATTATCTATATCCCTTATTAAAATGCAAATACCATGATGAATTTATTTTATTACTAAAAGTTTGAGAGTGCTTGGTATTGTGTATTTGTTGAGTGAGTGAATAATTAAATGAATAATACTTCTAAGGGCTACAGTAGAAGCCCTAGGACCAGCATCTGTCAATAAATGAGGAAGTTACAAACTCTGCCTTTCTGCTCATTTTGTCTTCATTATTAGAGAAATTCTGGGATTTACAACACAAGATAAATGGAGTTGAATTCTTAAAGAACTCAGAGTCTCAGTAAAGACTTATGTTTTTCTTATTTACATCGTATTACTAAACTGGCTTGCCCATGTTCTAAGACAATTATTTCCATGTATACTGAAGTCATTTATTTTAGGATACATTTTTATATAAAGAATATAACATTTTCAAAAACTTACATTCAAATAGGAGTTGGCAACCTGAGGACTCAAGAGATGATGGGGGGGGTGTGTGTGTGTTGTGTGTATGTGTATAATGAAAAGTGTAGAATGAGGAACTGATAATGCTGAACTATATTGTAAGTGGTCAGTTTATTTGTTACTTTGGATTCATTATTTCATTTACTTTTCTATAATGCTATCACAAAGAAAATTAGATATAGTGCTTTTATCACTCATATTTCTGTACTTCCTGACAAAATATGCCAATCAAAATGAGTGAATTTCATATTACTTTCAAGAAGAGTTACTCCCATTTCAAATATCTCATGAGACTATTATTTAACTTCTTCTGCCTCTAATTATTTATTTTTGTTTACATTATGGTTTGGTGCTGCTTTTTTGTTTTTTGGGGTTTTTTTTTTGCCAAAGACCAACATTATTCAGGCAAATTAATTTATCTTAATGCAGTTGAATTCAGGAAAATTCATTCATCTTAATGCAGTTGAATGAAGCATGAGAGCAGAGACACTTGGAGTAATTAAAATGGAATTAAAATATTTAGACTTTTAGCCCACCTCATTTCATGAAGGATATGAGCTGACTTAAAAAGTTTGCATACGATATGATTTTAAAATAAAATGAGCTAGGATGGGGAGAGTAACATACTTAAAGAATACAGTTGAAACCCTTTTAGCCTGGTGCAGTGCTTTTGAATGCTTCTCGAGCATGTCAGCTATTTGGTGAGACATGCTTTATTGCTTTTCTACTTACATTTGCATAACCACTTTTAAGCAGAAAAACTGCATGATTTTAAACTTGATTATTAAAAAATACTTTAAATTATTATTGAGTTGTGCCATTGACTAATTTTTGTAACACAAATATTAATAGAAAAGAACACTGAGAAATTCTCGGGACAATTTATGCACGTTTTGTTTTCTCCTTAGGGAATGATGCGACATCAATTGTCAACTGTCTTCATATTTTGGGTCAGACTTTGGATGCAAGGTAAGTGGATACATTGTTATCTAAATAAATGACTATAACAATGGTATACATATAAGAATGTTAAGAAGGACCCAGTGTTTGGTTTTGTTCTTTGGATTTATAATAAAGACTTTTAGTGTAGATGAAAAGAAAAACTTTTAAATTACTAATACAATGGCAGTTTATTTTTATGATCATATATAGATTATTTAATTTCAAATAGTTTCTGTAGCAGCTAGGAATACAACTGAGGGTTGAATTGGTAATATATCATGTGATGAAAAAAATGGTAAATTGACAGCTTTAAAGGTTTTCTTAGTTTCCAGGCATGGTATTTGTGCTCAGCATTCATAACATTTGGCTTTGTAGGAAATAGGAGAGTTCCATTCTCATTTTACAGATGAGTAAGTTTGCATAGTAAGTGTGTAGATAGACTGAGTCCCAAGGCTGTGCACCTCCTACTCTGCCCTGCTATCAGCTTGACCAGAAATCAAGCATATTGTTGACCAGCTGCAAAATCAGTTTATGTAGCATGCTCGATTCAGCCTTTAAGCCATACATTTAGTTCATATAGTATCCAGGACAAATCTAAATAAAAGTTTATAAATGTCTTCTCAAGAGAATACTCCATGATACTCTTTGATTGTCTATTCTTGTGTTTAGGATTTTATTCGAAGTGTTTCCTATAATAAATGCAGAAAGGAGACACTATTATACACCTTCATTTCCTACTACAATTAGTGGCACTGGGGTGGGTGTTACTTCCATACAAAGTTCAGCCTTCAGGGGCTTCTTTAGCAAAGACTCGATTGTTCCCCCTCAAAGCACAAAATATCTATCATTTGGTGTGTGGATCTACCTGACATTAAATGTTTCTTTCATACCCATTGTTTCAGTATACATTCTAGCATTGTTGGGTTTGAGATGAACTAAACTGGCTCAGAAGCTGTGTTTTGTTATAAAATAATTATCCTCAAAATTTGAGGCCACGAATGGAAAACATAAAACATTAACACAGCCTTTTGCTCCAAGGTCCTAATTAAGTTGACTATGAAGGCATTTGGGGAAGGTGATTTACAGAGCAGTACTGCTGTAACTTCAAGTAGATTGAAAACAATTATTTTAGAGTTGATTTCAAAATTTAGTTGACTAGGTGGTACTGTAATGGAGGAATAAATATAACGTAGGATCACTTTTTATTTGTATATCATTTGCTCCCGTCGGAAGGTATAAGTTGTCCCCATGTCCTTTCTAGGACTGTAATGAAGACTGGCCTGGAGAGTGTTAAAAGTGCACTCCGAGCTTTTCTGGACAATGCCGCGGAGGACCTGGAGAAGACCATGGAAAATCTTAAGCAAGGCCAGTTCACCCACACCCGGAACCAACCCAAAGGGGTGACTCAGATCATCAATTACACCACGGTGGCCCTGTTGCCGATGCTGTCATCATTGTTTGAACATATTGGCCAGCATCAGTTCGGAGAAGACCTAATCTGTATGTAAATTGATGACTTAGAGTGTCATTATTGAAATACACAGCAGTACATCCAGAAATTGTAAAGGCCACATCTGGGTTATTCCAGTGCTGCTTATACATTAAAATGCTTTATTTTGCGAAACATTATAGGATGACATTTGATTGATAGAAACCATTCTTGTAGAAATTAATCTCTGAATCACGTGGACTCACAGAGAGGACCAGGAAGGTACTGGTCTTGGTTATGGACAGTAACCTCTACATTGTTGAAAGTCCAGGTTTCAAATTTTACTATCTCTACGTTGTCTCTTTTCATGTAAATTTGCTAATGCAGTTGGACCATATGCCATACAACATTAAATGCTTTCAGATTATTTTTGAGTCAATGCAGATTGATTCCACAAGCTATGCTGCCAACTAATATGAAGACTACTGAGACAAAGTCCATTTCTAAGTAATTGATCTATTAGGGTGGCTCAAATATCTTCTGTTTAGATGCTGCAGTCAGTTTTCATGGGGGATTTAATCAGCTGGTTTTGGCTGGAATTCTGTAATTACTAAAAATATCCTTAGAATGTCCACAATTAAATGGAAAAAATAACCTGAGCTATCTTAACTCCCTACTCTCCTGATGTAAACATGAGACAAGATACAAATGAACCTTAGCTGAGCAGACCCACCAATTTATTAGACTCTTACTTTATAGTTTCCCCAGGTAATGAGCAGCTGTGTGCAAAAACCACTGAGTTACTCAGTGGATGCCACAACTACCAGTTGCAAAACCTCTATTTTAACCAGTAGGAGCATTGCTCATAGCACAGTATGCATGTGGAAACCGGGCTGAGGACAGGGTTATTTTTCCATTCATGCTGAGGTATACCCACCGGCAAATGATAGCAGAGTTGGAATTAGAAATTCGAGGTTCTTAGATTTTTTTTGCCTTTTGAACGTGTCATTTTGTTGACTAGATCATCTGTAAGACTTTATTTGATTTTCTGTCTTCAAAAACCACCAGAGTGACTTAACTTGTACCTTGAATGTCAGGTCATTTGAGAAAGAACTAACAGATGGCATCTTCCACTTTCCTCATTATCATTCATTTGAGTCATGATAAAAGATACAGTTCTTATTTATTTTTGGAACAGGAGTCAAAATACACCTCTATCCCCTCTTCCCCAAGATATTCTTATGCTTAATCTTAAAATTCTTTGAGTTCTTATACCTAGAGAAAAATTATAAATAAGTTGTTTCTAAGAATGTTCTAAATAATCGCTGCACATTCTTTTCAGTTCCTTAAAGAAACGAATTTTGAGAAAAGGGATTTTACATTTCTTTTTACAAATCTGTTCTCATTTTGCTTTTTGCTTTTGAAGCTAAATGTTAAGTTATTAGAATGCCTTTAATATGGAATTTTGTTTTTAGCCTAAATTTTCTCAGAACAATGTGTAAATAAGTGGTTTTTTTTTTTTTTCAAGTGAGATTCTCTTTTTTTCCTTAGTGGAAGATGTCCAGGTGTCTTGTTATAGAATTCTGACCAGCTTATATGCTTTGGGAACCAGCAAGAGTATTTATGTGGAGAGGTAAGATTTTTGAAGTTTAACTTTGTATGAATAGCTGTTTCAAGTCCTATAACTATTTATTTCAAGAATATTTTATAACTTTTTCCTTAGTTATAAACTAAGCCAGATTGACTGGAAGTAACTCCTTGGAAGTAATTAGACAATTTTTAAGCTAAATAAGAATTGATGTAATACAGAACAGTGGAGTTATGCAAAAAAAACAGAACAGTAATGGTGAAGACCATACTTAATGAGTCTTATAAAAGTATCTTCTGGTACAGTTTCTCCTTATATATCAGAAATACTAAGTAAGCATGAATATAGGCAGTTATTAAGATCAGCTTTATTTTTTCATGTTCTCAAGTTTCAGAAGGGAGTGTTTAAGAGTGTCAAATGAAGTGGACAGGAAAAGTAAGAGAAGGCGTCCCCACTGAATTTAAAATAAGAGATCACTGGCAATCTCAGTAAGAAATTTCAGTGCCCTCGAGAAGAAAAAACAGGGCAATTTTTAAAAAGGCTACAGTTCTAAATAAATAAATAAATAAATAAATAAATAAAAAGACATTGATAGAAAATTTAATATTGAATAGATGTAATTTGTCCCCACATTAATCTGTAATTAATTACAATTTCAAACAGAAATTATTTTATTCAACTTGACAAAATAATTAAAAAGTCCATTTCAAAAAATAAATCCATGAGACTAGCCAATAAAATTTGGGGCAGTGGGAAGGAACAAAGGAGTAACAAAAAGGGTCACATTTGGCCTACCAAGTATTAAAACCTACAATGCTACAAAAATTAAAACAGGGTGATAATTGTACATAAAAATAGGAAACTAGATCAATGGAAAAGCGTAATTGGGTTCACTCTAAATATTTTTAAATTTTTACCTGCATTTTAACTAAACACTATTTTCATCTGTTTTTTATGCTTGCAAAATATTTTATACCAAGGAAGCATTATAATGTATTGAATATATTATAATGTATTTTTGACATATAGGCTGTTTTCTCTTTCTTAGTAACCTAAATAATACTAGATCTATGTTCATATATTCCTATGTATATTTATACTTATTTTCTTCAGCTGTATTCTCAGAATTTGGCATTCTAGGTTAAAGAGTATGCATATATTCAGGATTATGATACTCATTTCACTATCTTTTTGGAAAACTGATTGAATTTACATTCTCAAGTTTTACTAGTATGCTGATTTCATGTTTTTTTTTCCTCATTTCTGTTTTTTTTTTTTCTATTTGCAAATGTAGTAGTTAAAAATGGGGTAACATTTTTATTTGCAAATGCATTTTCCTAATTACTGGTTACTTGCTATTTTTTTTTTTACTTTACTATTTGTATTTCTTTAAGAATTGCCTTTTCTCATCTTTTGTCTATTTTTCTACTATATTAATGTATGGTCATACTGATGTGTAATACCCTTTTTGTTTATTAAAAGGATCAACCTCTTGCCTATTATTTCTCCTCTTTTTATGGGTTTCAGCATTTTTATAACTTTCTAGTACTTATATATAAAATACTATATCCAGATAGCATTATATGACATGGAAATTTTGAATTTTTCATATAATCAAATTTTATATGCTGAATTTTTATATAATCAAATCTATCAATTATTTTGTATACATTAATTCTCTTTAGTTTTATAATTTTAAAAAGTTTATACTACACTCTTATCAGATAAAAATTCAATAGTTATTCTTCTAGGATTTTCATGCTTTCAGTTGTTTGGATTGAGCTGTTTAATTCTATTGTTCATTAAGTAAATGTTTATTACGTGCCAGATGCTGCAATACAACAGTGAACAAGGTAGTTCCCTACCTCATAGATTATATATCTGGTAGGCAGAAAGCAAAACAAAACAAACAAGTAAATTGATTAATATTATATTGGCAGGTTACAATTTGTCCTGTATATAATTGCACAATATAGAAAATGCCGTAGTCAGAAATATATCTTTTAGAACATGACTTTTTACGCTCATAACTTTTTCTCATGCAACAGAAAACAGGCAGAACATACATCAGGTATAGGTAGGTTTGTGTCTAGTAGTTTTTGTTTTTTCAATGAAGCAAGCCTTGAGTCCTCAGCGAAGTGATGGCTGAGAAAAGAGGTGTGGGTAGAGGAAAGTAGAGAATGTCTGAAATGATCATCTCTGGGCTAAAAAGGGAATTTACTGGAAATATATCTCGTTTCTGGTTTTCTTTGGTGTTATGTAGGATTAAAATTCAATATTTTAATTCAACCACATGTTAAATGCCCATTTATTAACTATTTCTTTTACCTATTGATTTAAAATAAAATTTTCATTATATATTAAAGTAATATATTCACTAAATTATATTTCTAAAATTTCTATTCTCTTCTATTACTTGATTTTTAATGATTAAATCAGCATCAGATAGACTGAGTTGTTGATATTTTATAATATATTTTAATATCTGGTAGTTCAAACCCTCTTATTCCTTCTTGCTGCTGTTGCTGCTGTTATGTTATTCTTGCTTATGTATTTTTCTTGACAAAATTTGGGATGATTTTGTTAGATTCTTTTAAAAAAATTCAAGATTTTTGTTTTTGAAGGATTTTTTTTCTTTTTTTGCAATTAATTTTGTAATTATAAAGTGATTTGGGGAGAATATAAAAATAAAATTTCATAGTAAGTAAAAACTTTCGAAAAAATGAAAAAGTTACACTGTACAGATAAAATGTAGATATTTTAACACATCATCCAAAAGAAAAATTGATATTTCCAGAATACCAACTCAAATTATAAGAATTAGTCTGAGAAATACTAATTGAATCAGAGTTTTAAAGTGAATTATTAATGAAATGAAAGGACTAGTCCAATCACGTATAAGAAAATAAATGAACAGAGGCCGGGCGCGGTGGCTCACGCCTGTAATCCTAGCACTCTGGGAGGCCGAGGCGGGCGGATTGTTTGAGCTCAGGAGTTCGAGACCAGCCTGAGCAAGAGCGAGATCCCGTCTCTACCAAAAATAGAAAGAAATTAATTG
>CAUYSK010012784.1:0-23169 GCA_963575035.1 Avahi laniger
TGCCTGTAGTCCCAGCTACTCGGGAGGCTGAGGCAGGAGGATCGCTTGAGCCCAGGAGTCTGAGGTTGCTGTGAGCTAGGCTGACGCCACGGCACTCACTCTAGCCAGGGCAACAAAGTGAGACTCTGTCTCAAAAAAAAAGAAAAAAAAAAATCTTTATGGATTAGACTTGGAAGTGGTATCTATTTCTTTTGACCACAACCTATTAGCCAGAACTTGGTAATAAGGTCACATCTAACTCAGAAGGGAAACTGAAAGATACAGTGCAATTGTATGCCCAGAAAGAAAGGAAAATGAATGAAAAACTACACAGAAGAGTCTCTTCCCTAAACTGGAGACACAGCCAAAATCATGCCAAACAACAGATGAGTTAGGGCACCACCCCTATTGCCACTGGAGGCTGGACACAGAAGCTTGCACGGTCAGTGTCTCCAGGATGCTGACATTATGTGTCTGCCCCTGAAAAGACAATGGTGCTGCCACTGTCACACCATCCACAGCCAGAATGGGTTCTCCGCAGCCCTAATTTCTTTAAATCGCTAAGTCACAAGTCAAAGCCCAGAGCAGATTAGTTGAGTTTAGATCAAGTGTTCTCTCTCTTATTGCACAAAAGGCTGGGAAAACATGTCTGCATTTCTAGCGTATATAGTGAATAATAGACTCTACCCCCAATCATAACACAAAAGGTGAGAAATTCTCCAAATAAAGATGGGGAATTAAACTAAATCAAAAGAATCAATTTCATGATGGAAATTTCTGCAAAATTGGCAAGCTGTTAGGAGAGAGTATTTTGAACAAGTAGGAAGTGACCTACTTTATTCTGTACATGTATATGCATGTGGTCTTGGTCCCTACCCATCAAGATTTTTGAGGTTTTTGCCTTCGTCTAGAGCTGTCTTGTTCACCGCTGCATCCCAGTGCCTAGAAGAGCGGCTGGTACTCGGTAGTCACTCAATAAATATTTTATTGAATGAAAGAATCCTTGGGCCAGTAAAAATGCTTATTTATATTTCTGTTCCTTCCTGGCTCTTCTCAGGGCTGGTAGGGGTTGTTTAAACCTAACTACAAGAATAAGGGCAAAAGAGTTTCAGTATTAGACAGCTAGACCACACTGCAGAAGTGTCTCCTGCCTGGTTTCTGGCTGTAAAAGTATTCCTTTAATTACATGACAGAGTCAGTGAAAACTGGACATAGGAAAGACCAGTAAACATTGCCAAAGATTATTTTTAAGATTTTCTAAATTTCATCTTTCATAAAGGACTTTCGAAAATTTAAATCTGAAAATTAAAAAAAAGATATATCCAGAGAGATTTATATCCTTGGTCCATATATTTGGAATCCTCTACTTGAGGTGTTTCTTTTTCCTTAGTAGACTAGTGGCCTTGAGTATGTCTCATGGGAATCTGTGTTTGTCTCCTTTCATTATAGAATTCCTTCCTGGAAATGTGAATTATGACCTCTCTTCGACAGAGAAAGATTTGCCTTCCAGACATTTTAAGTGGCACTGACATTAGATGACAATATTTTAAAA
This sequence comes from Avahi laniger, assembly GCA_963575035.1. Classification (NCBI taxonomy): domain Eukaryota; kingdom Metazoa; phylum Chordata; class Mammalia; order Primates; family Indriidae; genus Avahi; species Avahi laniger. The sequence goes on from CAUYSK010012784.1 coordinate 1,532, forward strand.
GACAACTGGCTAATACAGGACAAAGATGTTTAATCCTTTCCTCTCTAACAAGAACACATCCTTTCATTCTGTATTGTTTTAGTAAGAAAAACTATGACATGCATTACCCTGTCTCAGTTTATTTGCCCTGATGTAGATGAGGTTAAAAAGTTATGTTTTCAATGAGCTCTTTAGAAAGAGAGAGAGATGGGAAGGCAATGAAGCAGACAGGAGAGGAGGGGAAAGGTAGAATCTGCCTTTCTTCTCCAGTATAACTTAGATTTAGAATTAAGAGTCTAAAAATTACAATAGAAAGATGTTAGCCACCATAAATAAAAACGGGAAATTTCAGGGAAAGGGGTACCCCACATCTTCTATTACACCCTAAAACAGGGATCTGGGAGCATTGCCACCTGGCGTGGGTGACTTGCATTGCCTGCTGAGGCTGCCAGCAAAAATCTATCATCTCTTAAAGAGACAAGACTGTGTTTTGAACAGGACTCATCTCAGCCTGAAAAGCTGTGCCCCTTCTGCATGGTTTCGTAGCCGTGGATGCTTAGATGTCAGGAATGCAGAGCCCTGTGATTCTACAAGTGTAGGTTCGAAGAGTGGCTACGATGAAGGTGTAAGAACAAGATGAAAGAAATGTTCTGTTCAAACAGTGCGGAAGCGGGCAGTCTGTGTGTGTTGGCTGAAATGATTTTAAATAGGACTAAGACTATTAGCCAAGGTGCTCTGGTCCACATTCAGTATTTCAAATATCTCCTGGTACTGTATTTGCAAATGGCCTTTGGGTAGACGCTGAAGGTTTTTTACAAGTTGACCACTTTTTGTTGTAGGATAAGAGGGATAAGAGAAATGTTTTAAAAAATAAAGAAAAAGAAAAAAATCATCAAAAATTATTATTTTGTATAATTTCTGAGCACATTGGAGTTAATAGTTTTGGCATTTAAATGTTTCATTTCAAGGCTAATATGCCATGCCATCTGCCAAGTGACAGTGTCTTTATTAGGTTACCATGGTATATAAAAAGCAAAAAGCTTTGCAAAGTTTTCGAGCAGGATAATTTTTATTTCTCCCTTCAAAATTTTTCAAAATGTAAATTAACATGTTTTCAACAAAACTGTTGAAATGACTTATAAATGTTGAAATGATACTACCCAGTAATTTAAGGGCTATATTTCTTTTTACAATCTTAATTTTTTTATCTGAAAATCATCCTGGGGTCTAGAGAATTTTACAAATATATATAAATTATTAATTCCATAATAGTGTTAATGATTGAAAAAATACTCAGAATTATTTCTTTAGAACTGGGTGGGGGGAAAGGCCTTTATTCTAAGTGTATTTAGAAAGAGTGAAACCATTTCATTTTTCATTTGCTTAACGTGGGAATAAAGTACAGAAGCTCAAAGAAGGTGAAAAAGAGAAAATGGGGTTTGTAGATTTTTTTGACATAAGCTAATAATTTGTTCTTAAAGCTAATGATTTGTATGCACTAGTTTGCCTCTGCCTCTCAAAATGTAGTTTGAGGTGACAGTGTGATTCCGCTTTGCTGGATCAATTTGATCCAGCGTCATCTAGGCCAGATGATTTTTGCAAGTGTTTATAAAGATAGTGTGTGATCGGTGTGTCTCTTTAATGCTCTGGCAGTCAAAGTTTGAGGCTTTCTCCCCCTTCTGTCTCTGGGGAAAGTTTTCCAGGCTTCAGTTTTTCCATATGCCTTATAAAAATTTTTTAAATTAGTTGTTTGTGTCCAGAGATACAAGCACACATACACCAAGAGGCACACATACTTATTTAAGTGAAAGGGACAGTAGTTGTATATATTTTTGACAGTACTTTGACACTCACATAAGCAAAAGATAGGGGAAAAGAGATTTCTGGCCCACCAATCTCAATTTGTTGTTGAGACGAAGCATGTTAAGGATTGTTCTGGAAAAGAATTTCTAATTCCACTATTACAAACCCTAAGACTGCACCTCCTATAAGAAATAAGATTAAAATAATATAGAGGTCCTGGCACTGGTGGGAGGCTCCAGAAGTATTCAGCATCACTGCTTATGTTCAATTAAAACTAGTGTTTCTAATTAAACACTAGATTACTGAGCTCTGTTTAGATCCCCCATAAAGAAATTGCATTCCTAAAAGCAACATGGAGGAATATAGAATACTTACTTTCAAAGCAAATCAATAAATATTAATTGAGCGACTGTTTATATAATAGGAACTGTGCTAGGTGCTGAGATGATTTAAGCAAGATAGATACTGTTAGAGGCTTCTCGCAGCTCCAAGGCCAATGGAGAACTTGTCTTTCCCAATGGTGGATAGTACTGTGCTTATTAAACTAAGACACCAAAGATTGGAAGCAAGGCCTCATGAGGACAAAATCTCACAAATCCAATGTCTGTACAGTGAGATAAATTCCAGTTGGGAAATGGTAGAGGTGGAAGAGAAATTGACAAAAGTCAAATAGATTCAGGACATTGACTTGGTGAATATTCAAAAGGCTATACCCTAGCGTGGTATTGCTGGAAGCTATTGAGGTTGTCAATGTGTGGACATGCAGTTAGCGTTTTAAAGTAATTTATTCTCCAGTGAGCCTTTTGATGAAGACTTGGAATTGTCTGTCATATGTATTGAGTATCCAGTTGACCACCACTTCTTGGAACTTGTATCGTTCTAATTAGAAATCCACCTACACAATATTCTGTCCCTTCTTGAGTTGATTAGAAAAACATTCCTGGTTATGAAGGTGAAATATCAAAGAGGGGAAAAAACTGAGGCCACTCTTTGGCTCAAGGAGAGGCCGCTGATTGGCTACTTTGCAGGTGGCTCACCAAAAAGGCCTTTGCCAAGCCATTGCCCCCTCCCTATTCCAGTGATGCAATATCACCCCACCAGAATGTTTTGTTCTCCAAGACCCTTGTTTCAATGGGTACATCCCATTCACAAGGCCAGCAGATGTCAGTCCTGATCCACTTTTTCTCAGTAGTGAACCAGGAGGAGGAGGAAGAGCTGATCTGCTTTCCCAATCACTGCCTTCTATTTGCTGGCTTTTCTTCTTCCTGAGATGGAGGCCCCCTGCTTGGTTTGCTTTGTTAATATTTGCATTATTCAATAGTTATTATGTGATAAGCATGTTGTTTGCTTTAGATTTTGGTTGGTTTGTTTTCTGGTGCTTTTATTCTTAGCTGGTGGCTTAACTTGAGTTACAGCTGTGGTCTGTTTATTATTCAGTGTGGATAGGATGTATGTTTTTACAGCTTCTTACCTGATGCCTCAACAATCCAAAGTTGGGCCAAAAAACCAAAATAAAGCAAAAAAGAAAAATTTAAGGAAAAAATATGCAGCTTTTATTCTGCAAAACCATCCTCTTGGTGTCAGCTTTGGATATATCCCTTTTACAATGAAGCAGCTTAGGTTTGCGAGTACTTCGGCAAAAATCATTTTAAATGCACATATTTTTAGCTTCCTGATTAAGAAATAATAGTATCCCTGTGCATTAATTGAGCAAGAATCTCATCCTTGAGTGAAAATATTTTATGTCTAAAGATTAAGTAGTTTATTATAAGTGCAAATGGAATCATTTCAAGTAAACAGAATATAAAGCTACCGTTTATAATGTATTCTGCTATTTGTAATATATTATTTATTATGAAAGCATGCTTTAAAGTTGCTACTGAAGTTTTAAACTCTAGGGCTTGCTAGTGAAGAGAAATGTGTGTTTTTGCCTTTGATCTAGTATTGTTTGTTATAGCCGATTAGCTGTTATGTAGTCCAAGGTAAAATTGTCATGTAAGATGATTTCAATATGCTATGAAAGAATCTGAACATTGTTAGATGGCTGGTGACAAGAGTGCATTTGGGCAATACTCTGTTGCTTAAGTTAAATATTACATATTTATTTACCAAGTTGCTTAATTCAAACAAGAGTTTTCTTGATTTATTAAGAATAATAATGCAACCCAGAATGTATATGTAACTTTTAAACAACTCCCACTGAATATTATGGTATTAATATTTTATTTCTTTTCAAAATAATAACTATAACAACCAGATGCTTACCACTGACTTTTTTTTTCACTTGAACATAACTTCTTAGTCTAAAGAATTTTAAAATCTAATCTAAGTGAACTTATTTTAGTATTCTTCTGGGGCCAAGAAGATCAAAAAATTATTATGTATAATTCCTTGTAGTGTTAAAAATTAAAAACTAAAGGCTAGTGATTTATAATTTTGTGTTTCAAGCTATTATTTTAATTGCTTAAAAATTCTTTGTCTCTTTAATTAAAAAAGAGAATGCTAATAAAAATACATTTATGTACATACAAAACAAGTATTTACATAAAACATCTCTTACCCTGTATCTAGGATTTCTGTGTTAATGTCAGCTGCAAAATTAAGAGCAAAGCAAAGGTAATTTCTGAAGATTTGTTGTCTTGGCCATGATTTTATAATCATGTCCTGCTTCTCCAGCCAACTGTCTAGACCAGAGCTATTAATGGAAATATATAATGTGAGCCTTAAAGGAGAGCCACACATGTAATTTTAAATTTTCTGGTAGCCACATTTTGAAAAGTAAAAGGAAACAGATACAATTAATTCCAATAATATATTTCCAAAATATTATTTTAACATTGTACTTGATATATTTTATGTTCTTTTTTGAGCATTCTAAGTCTTTGAAATCCCTGTGTGTTTTGCATTTACACCACATCTCAATTGGCACTAGCCACATTTCAAGTGTTCAGGAGCCACATGTGGCCAGTGGCTACTGTATCAGGTGATACAGGTCTAGATGATCAAATCCCTATACTGCATGATTTTATAGAATATCACTGTTGAGCTGATAGCAGTCTACAAGATTCATATGTCGGAGAGAGATTCTTTAGTGGAGCAAACTCCTCGAGTGTACAGGAACCCTTTGTTCTTTTTCTATTTTTTTTGTTTGTTTGTTTTGTTGTTTTGGTTTTTTTTGAGACAGAGTCTCACTCTGTTGCCCGGGCTAGAGTGCCATGGCATCAGCCTGGCTCACAGCAACCTCAAACTCCTGGGCTCAAGCCATCCTTCTGCCTCAGCCTCCTGAGTAGCTGGGACTACAGGCATGCGCCACCATGCCCGGCTAATTTTTTTTATATATATATTTTTAGTTGTCCAGATCATTTCTTTTTGCTTTTAGTAGAGACGGGGTCTTGCTCTTGCTCAGGCTGGTCTTGAACTCCTGAGCTCAAACAGTCCACCGCCTCGGCCTCCCAGAGTGCTAGGATTACAGTCTATTTTGTTTTTAACAGCTTGTTTTGCTCCGTAAAGAGAGCAGCCCACAGCTTGAGGGACCCTCTGCTTGTTCATGTCTATGAAGCTGAGTTTGCTGAAGTAGTCACTCTGGAGAATGTGAACTCAAGCAAACATTGTAATATGGCCGAACCATGAGAGGCAAAACCCACAGGATTCTTGTCAGGGATCCGTTCAGGATATGGAAAGAATCCCAGTGTCTGTAGACTTTTGGGTTGTCTGATGTGTGTAGTCCTGAACTGTAACTCTGGGATTCCAAAAAGAATGTCAACTCTATGCTTTGGATTTTCTGGGAGAGTCTACATTTCACATAGTTTAACCTGTTTTTCTTTCAAATAGGTCCCAATTTCTTAGACTACATGTCTTGATTTGAAGTTCAGAAAATATGGCTGTTCTAGAGGAGGCCCCTCCTATTTCAGGGCTGGTTATTCAACCCAGAGTGACTACCGAGGCAAACTTTCAGAGCTGGCATGAGGATTATTTGGAAATGATAATAGAAAGAATATGCAAGGCTGGAGAATAAATTGTAGACATTTCAGGGAGAAGAAATAGTACAGGTATTCTGAAGTTAATTCCCTTCCAACAGGCCCTAAATTGCTGCAAGGTTAGTCAAGAGAGCAATTAAACTGAAAAATGGAAAAGAATCCACAAAATGCAGATAAATACCTTTTTTTTAAATCTTTTTCATTTCTCCACTATTCTACCCCACTCCAAAGTCTTTAAGAAACATAAATAAGAGGCCATTGGTTTTTGACATTTCCAAAATATAACTCTTAATGGTATTCAGTGCCCACAAAGTTCCATATTCGGTGTAACATGCTTATCTATATTATATATTTATATATATTTTATATTATGTAAGTGTATTACATGGAACCTGAACGTTGTGGGCACTAAATAAATGGAGGCCATTACTGCAAATATTATATTGCTGAGGAACCATCCAGGAAACGTGAGAAAACCAGAATGACAGTATGGCACATCTCTTTCATATCTGTCACTTTTCTGTTTTATCTTGTGTGCTCTGAAAGGCAGTGCATGCCCATTATATCTTCTTTGTACCCTTCTGAATGGAATCTTATTTTCTTCCTTATTAACATACCTTAATTAATAGAGGTGTGTTTGTATAGCTACTATGTCAGAACACCTCAGTGGGATAAAGATTTGGCATGATATTGCTGGCTGTCTTGTTATCTCCCTATTAAGTTGAAAGAGAATATTAGTACCAAGGTATAATCATCACTCCATATGGTCCTGAATAGGAATCTAATGGTTTTCTTAAAATGGTCCTGAGTCTCTTCTTGTTTTGGGGACAGTTAAAGACTTGTGAAGAATTTCTCAAATCTTAGGGGAAGAAAAGTAGATTTTTATTCTCTACTCATTTTTCATTTTATAAAGAGAGGTGTCATATTGTATAATTTTAAATCTCTTAAAAGTGAGAAATATATTGTCTTCTCTAAAATTAGCACTTAGTTATTACGTTTACTACCCAAAGTTCCATTGCCATCACTGAACATTTACATGAAGCAGTTCAAGAGGAATCTGTCTAATGGCATGAATACACAGTTATCTTTGCGTATTTACCTGAGTCACTGTGGTTTGCTTGTTTTTCTCTGAGACTGTATTAGAAATAAGCATATATAACACTGCAGAAACAACCTATAGTTGAACATGGCAACAGCAGTTTTGTTAAGGTTTAGTTTTAGTAGACAGTTGGAGTTTTTGTTTGTCTTCTTTGTTTTACATTTCCACTTTTGCCCATCTGATTTCAGTGGGCATTTTATTTGAAGAGAAAGAGAGACACAGAGAGACAAAGAGAGAAAATTGAACATAGTTTATTATAAAAAAATTATGTTCAACCCACCTTCCCAGAAATGAGAGGAAGAGCTCCATTTGGATCTCTGATTCTACCTAGTTTCGGGAATTAAATTTATGTTTACTTCTTGTTAAAGTTGTGACATGCTGGCTCGAACAATGGTCTTCCAGAATTCATCTGCATCCCCATACTCTTGAGGCACTGCTCTTCTTTTTCAATACCATTAACAGCTCAACAGACCATAGGAACCTTAGATTTTGCTACGGAGAATGATACTGGGGCACAGGCTCCTGTGACAATGACATTTTCTCTGAGAGTTCAGCACAGTTGTGTCACTGTTAACTTTTAATGACCATCCTTTTTTCCTCTGAAAAGTTTCTGTGAAATGAAATAAATGTGTAATTTCTGCTTTCATCTGTACTTAATGAAGGATAATATATAGTAATATATAGTAATTCTAGGTGCTGAAGTACCCTGGGACATGCTTAATTTGGGGCGTTCCAAAGCATAATTTTGCCCACAGTTACACACAAATGCAATATAAGACTTTTTTTTTTTTCTTTTGAGAGCCCAGGCCCTAAAATATCTTATAACCTGTAATACAACAAAAGGTAAAGATACTCACTCCCAGCCTGCATTCGGGCCCCACTGTTCATTTCAGACGATGGCTGACTCAATGGAGATCTCCTATGGAAGGCGTGCCAGTAGCTCCTGGGACAATGAGTGGCACAGAGGCACCACAGTAGTTATTTTGGAGCATTATTCTTTCTTGGTTTCCACAATAGCTGGAATCTGATAATTTAGCATTAAGCCTCTTTTCAACTATATGGAACTGTAATAAGGTGATTTAGCCAATGTGCCTGTCCATTGTCCCAAAGATTCTGTGATCTATTATGCTGTAATGTGTAAAAAGGAAAAAAAAAAGGAAGAAAGAAAAATGGGGGAAAAACATAAACCAACTAATTACCAAAAACATTAAAAGCTGCTTTGAGAGGGCTGTTATTTATTGGCATTTTTTATAAATCAATATAGATATAGGAATCGACTGCAAAAGCCTCTGGGTACATTCACATAATGAAAGCCCAATTAATATCTGCAAGCACAGTGCACTGACGGCAACAGGGAGCTACAAGGACAATCACTGGCTTCCGCAGCCAACACTGACAGCTGCAGTGCCCTGATAGAAAACAGCTTCAAAGGCCCGATCCCCACCCCCACCCCAGCCTCAACTGAACACTCCCTTCATATCTCACCCGCACTGTGGCAAGGCCTGCAGAAACAGATGGGATACCAGAAGCAACCCATGGCTATCTGTGATGTCACCAAATGAGGCATTCTGGGATGCTGTTTGGGTGGCAAAAAATGTCAAAAGACTATGGGAGGGGGACGGGGAGGGATGAGGGAGAATTTTTTAGGAGGTGAAATCAGCGTGGCAAGGCAACCAGTAGGTTGGAGAATGGGCTTCGGGGTGATGGAAGAGGTTGTGCTGCGTACAGATTGGGGTTGGCTTACGTTTCATTTTCTTTTGGTGTGGATTAAGGGAGCTCTACATTTGTTGGGCTCATAAGCAAAACATGTGACTTCACTTTCTGTAGGCCTATTTGCTTTGAATTCATCCAGGACAAAAAGCCCTTGCCAGCCTCTCAGGATGGTATTGGGACACCATCGATTTTCTACCCCTCAGTCACTGCTGTCTTTTTCAGACAGGATCTGAACCTTCTTCCTTAAGATGTAGCATCTCTTGATTTTTAAAATTAGGTTTCGCTTTGTTATTTGTTTATTTGTTTTTGGTTTTTGCTGCCCCCAAATATGAATCAATTTTTGACTAAACTGAAAGACTGCTTTCTAAAATTAGATCATCGAAAACTGTTGTCCGGGAATCCTGTTCTGAGCAGTTATGTGGGTTGCCCACATAATGATGCTTAAAATCAGGCGTCAGGCCCTCTCTCACAGCACACGCAGATATCTGGGTACTGAAGGATCTGAGGAAGCCACCAGACACCAGTCTGGTAAAAACAGAATGGTAGAGCTTGATTAAATAGATTATTTAGGGGAAAAAACAGATCTACCTAAAATTGCCAATTCTTTTAGAGGTTGAGTGGAACAGAGGAGGTTGTAAGCGAAAGATATTCTCTTTGCCTTGTAATAAATATAATAATAATAATTATTATTATTTATGTATTTATATTCTTAAAGCCCCACAGTTTACAAAGATGATGTGATACGATCCCATGTGATCTTCCTAGTAAATCCCCATAACTTTTAGACAATGACTACGTTGTATACTATACATATATATACTATACTATACTATTGTATACAGATGGAAGCTGAGACTCAGGTAGTTCAGTGACTTGCTCATGGTCACAATTAGAAATGTCATAGATGAGGCTTCATCCCCAGCCTTTCAAGTCCTTTGTAAGACATGGAAACTATTTGAAGAAATCCATAAAACAATCTATAATTGTTTGGAGGGGGACTCAAGAATCATTATTCTATGAGCATGTCCCTCCAACTAGAGTTGCCCATGTTACTCTTATAATGGCATTTATCTTACTTCATTTGTACCTGTTTGTCTGTTTTTCCCCACTAGAGTGGGATCTCTTTGAGGGCAGAGCCTTTCTTATACACCCCGAGTTTTTAGTAACCAGCATAATACCTGGTGTGTAGTAGATGTGGTAGGGATCTGTAAAATGCCTATTGAAGTAGGATGGACGGATAGATGCCTGGATGCATAGGCAGATGGCTGAATTAATAGATGAATGGATGGAAAGATGAGTGGATGGACAGATGATAAAAGTCTTATTTTAGCTATTTGTATAATTTAGCAATTCCTTTCATGATCTTGAAGAAATGGAACATGTCGTGTATAACCATTTCTGTATGTAATAATTTGAAAAACATACTGTAACTGGCATTGATAAGAAACAAAAAGAAAAGATGATTAACCTGATAAAGAAGGAAAATTATAATCATACAAAAACCAACTAAGAGAAAAATAAGGCAGTCACTAGAGGCTATTATTTTAATTTTATTTTATTGTCAGTTCTTGGGAATTGTCTCAGCAGACAACTCCGTAAAGCCTGTTCTGGAGCTCTCTGCTAAGTGAGATAAATCCTTCTGGTAGACAAGCATATATGAGTGCTTCAGTTCCTTTTTTGGATGGCATCCCAATTAGCATCACTTCAATAAACGTTTACTGGGAGTGCTAGATGTGCCGGACTCGGTGCTAAATGTGGAGAAGGTTACCAGGTGGAGCTGGAGTTGGCTTCAGCCCAGGTGAAGGAGATAAACTAGGAGAGATTACACAGAATGCCTTCAGATACTTTTAGTATAGGACTGCGCCTCCAGTGCTCAAAAGCAAATCTGAATCAAGTGCTCAGAAGAGGAAGACTTGACTTCCAATTTGAGTTGAGGGCAGGGTCAAAGAGGCTTAACAAATGAAGTAGAAGGGATGGAAGTATAAGCAGGAACCATACATGGAGATATTGTGGCAAACACCAAATGGTAAAATGTATTTCTTTAGGCCGCATCCAGTGTTGCAACACTACAAAGAAGTTCAGTGCACTGTAAGTGTATGCAGCACATTTCTCATAAAATGACTACAAGTTAAATTCACTGGATAAGGAGACAGGGTTGGAAGAAAGTTATTAGAAGGAACATTTCCCAGCTCTGTGCAGAGGTGTGATTAAGTTTAATAATCCAGAAGTATTGTACAAGTCATTCCTTGGAGTTTTATCCTAAATGCAGAATAATGCTGGAAAAATAAAAATGATAGAAATAGACTTGCTTAACAAAGACAGCAATGATCAGATTCCCCAGACTACTGATTTTTAAAAACATAAATAAATACTTAAGGTGGTGGGAATTATCAGATCTTCTTCATGTTCCCCAAGTAATTTGAATTTTCAACTTATGGAATGTATTGCTAAACAGCTCATAAATTAGTTTTGTTTAGAAAGGCTAACAAATAATAATTACCAGGTATTAGCAAGTACTACGTGCCAAGTACTGTGCTAAATGCTTTAAATTTTGTATTTAATTTAATCCTCATAACCATCCTATGAGGTAACTATTTTTTTTAATAATCTTTTTGTTTTATTACAGAATGGCTTTAGCCTTACAGAGAAGTTTGTAAAGACAGTATAGAGGTTTCCTATATAGCCTCCACCCAGTTTCCCCAATTATTCACATCTTACACTGGCATGACACATTTTTTCACAATTCATGAACCAATGTCAATACATGATTATTAACTAAAATCCATACCATATTCAGATCTTCTTAGTTTTTACCTAATATCCTTTTTCTGTACCAGAGTCCCATCCAGAATGACACGTTATTTCTAGTCATCATGTCTTCTTAGACTCGTCTTAGCTATGGTAGTTTCTCCAACTTCCCTTGTATTTGATAGCCTTGAAAGTTTTGAGGAGTCATGATCAGGTATTTTGCAGAATATCTCCCAATTTGGATTCTTCTCATGATTATACTGGGTGACGGGTACTTGGGAGGAAGACCACAGAGGTAAAAGGCCCATCACATCATATCATGAGTTCTTGCTATCAACATGATTTATCACTGATAACACTAAGTTTGAACACGTGACTGAGGTAATATTTATCAGGTTTCTCCACTGAAAAGTTACTCTCCTGCCTTTTTCTTTCCATACTGTACTCTTTGGAAGGAAATCGCTAAGCACACCCCACATGTAAGGGGTAGGGAGTTATGCTCCACCTGTTTGAGGGTAAAGTATTTACATAAATTATTTGAAATTCTTCTGTATGTGAGATTTGTCTATTCTCTCCCATTTCTTTACTTATTCAGTCATTTCTTTATGTCAGTATGGATTCAAGGATATTTATATTCTACTTTTAATTACAATCCAAAGTCTTAGTCTGTCTGGGTTACTATAATAGAATACCACAGACTGGGTGGTTTATAAACAACAGAAATCTATTCTATTTCTCAGAGCTCTGGAGGCTGGGAAGTCCAAGATCAGGTTGCTGGCAGATTTGGTGTCTGGTGAAGGCCTGCTTCCTAGTTCACAGATAGACATCTTCTTACTGTGAGGCAAAAGGGGCAAAGGAATTCTCTAGGGCCTCTTTTAAAAGGGCACTAATGCCATTCATGAGGGTTCAACCCTCATAACCTAATCACTTCCCAAAGGCCTTACCTCCAAATACCATCGCTGGGAATTAGGTTTCAACATAGGAATTTTGAGATTACACAAAAATTCAGTTTATTGTACTCTATCACATTATTTATTTTGTTGCTCAAATTATCCCAGTGTTGGGCATTGGGAACTCGTTCAGTTGACTCTTATGTTCCTTTAACATACTCCTGTTTTTTTTGTTTTGTTTTGTATTGTTTTCTTGAGCACTTCCTTACTTTCTGGCACTGCTCCAGCAGTCACCCCTTGCATATTACCTGCTCTAACCTTGGAATTAGCCGTTTCTCCAAGGAGCCCTGGTTTCTTTTGTTGGAGAATGATATTAGAAACCAAGATCTGGGCATTGGTTATAGAAGTAACTATTTTTATTTTCTCCATTTTACATATGAGGAAACTGAAGCTTAGAATGGTTAAGTAATCTGCCCGAAGTCATGCCTTAGAAAATTGTAGAATCCAGATTAAAACTCAGATCTGTGGCATGATGCCTTTTTTTTTTTTTTTTTTAATCCTCTTGGGACATCAGTCTGCCTTCCAATAAACCTTAAGTAGTGCTGGAAGATTTCCTAGTCTGTTGACATATATTGTATTTCAGCATTCCTTTTCTTACTGTCCCTGAGATCAGATTTTGGTAGGGTTTATTTAAGACAATGGCACTGTAGTTAGTGGTTCTAATCTAAAATAAGTATCTTCAGAGGTAGTGCTGAGAGTCTGAAAGCGATTTTTTCCATGTTTTGAGAAATCTAATGGAAATCATATGTTTGCCCATGACACAACTGCCCAGGCTAAGGAGAATGTCACATTTCTTTGATTCTATATAAACTCAATGTGGCTGGCTACATCAGTTATGTTAAACCATTAGAAGCGCTGATTGGTTGATGATGACTTCATAAGAATTTCTGAAGTTGGGGAGGATAATAAAGAGTCTTTGGGGGTAGAAATGTTGGGAAAGACCACATTCATTACTGTTCTGCTTGTGATCCACCTCTGATTGAAGTGGGCCAATTATGAGAGTTGTCTATGTGTGTATGGCAGGGAAAGAGTAACTTTTTGGATATAAAGTAGACATCTATATATTTGGTTTATGTTTTACCAATTTGCTATAATGTTTTAATGTTTAAAATTCTGGTCCAAGTTACTTTTAATTTCTGCTTCATTTTAGATGCCTGCTTAAAATATTTAAAGTGTACACATTGGAATGATTTTTTTTTGTATTCTATTTTCTGAAGGAAAAATCTATATCTTAGTGTAGATAAGCATATGGATCTATTTAATATGTTCAAAAGCAATGCATATGAATGACTCAGAGCTTAAGTTTGTAGTGCTTGGATAAATTGCCTGTTGGGATGGACTCAGAAAGGTAGGAGGAGAAAGGGGGAGGGAAGAACAACAATTTAAATGGGAGAGGAGAAACATGTGATTCTAGAAAACAAAAGAATCATGAGCACCAGGAAAAGATAACTGGTTTTGATAGAAAGAAAGTTCTCAGTGAATATTAACAGGGCCTGACTTCTTGTTTTCACACAATTGTGTTCACATGAAACTATATGAGGAAATAGTGCAATTAAAATGTTTAGAAACAGAAAAGTTTGGGATCATCTAATTCATCAGTTCTCAACATTGAGCTACACATTCCCAGCATGGAAATTTTTTAAAACTCCCTTGTAATTCTAATATGCATCCGGGCATGAAACCATTAATGTAGTTGGTTTTTTTAAATTTTTTTCAATTACGAGATATTTCACATACACAAAAAGTATAGTGAAAATATATTAGAAACCTATGTATTTACTCCCTAGATTTAACATGTAAACTTAATGCCACATTTGCTTAAATTTTTTTTGTTTAAGAAGTACAGTGTCACAGGTATCCTTAGAGTGCCTTGTCCACTATCAAATCCCATTTGCCTTCCCTCCTTTCCAGAGACAATTGCTACTCTGAAGTTGGTGATATCATTCCCATTCATATGTTTGTATCCTTACTACACAGATATGTGTGATTTTGTTTATTTTAAAACTTTGCATACATGGTATGATAGAATGTACATCCTTTTGCATTTTGCTTTTCCTACTCAACATTATGCTTTTGCAACTCATCTGTGTAATTCAAGTTTATTAATTTTAACTAAGTGTAGTGTTTCATTGTACAAGCATACTAGAATTTTTTTATGCATTCCCCTATTACTGATGGGCATTTGAGTTTTTGTTGTTCCGTTTTGTTTTGCTTTGCTTTTGGTATCATAAAAATGCTATGGTGGGCATTTTGATACATATCTCCTTAAGTACACAGAAGCAAACTTCTGTAGGGCAGAGTTTCCCAACCAGTGTGTACAGCAGTGCCTCACAGTTGGGTAGAAGCCCTCAGGGAAGCCAGATGGGACCTGAGGTGACCACAGCTCCCAGACAGGTCACCTCCTGATGAACAACCTTCTCAGGTTACCCCAATGTGCTGTATGAATATTATCCTGCTCTATGTGTGTCACAATGGGAAAAAGGTTGGAAGACACTGCCCCAGGAAATGTACCTAGAAGTGGTCATCCAGTGTTGTGGAGTATGCATGTTTAACACTAGAATTATTGCTAAATTATTCTCACAATAATTTTACCAATCCCCAGGCCCACTTTGCCAGACTTGAAATTTTTTTTGCCAGTTTGATAGATGTGAAATGATACCTTGTTTTAATTTGTGTTTTTATAAATTAGAAGATCTTTTCATGTGTTTATTGGTTATATTTATAGTTTGTGAATACTCAATTTCTATTCTTAGCTCATTTTTCTATTGAGTTGTTCATTTCTTCTTACTGGTTTGTAATGACTGTATTCTGGATACTATAACTTTGTTGGTTATACACATTGCGAATATTTTGCTCCAACCTCTGGCTTACCTTTCAACTTTATTTTTAGGATCATTTTTCATAAAAAGTTTTTATTTTTTAGTTTATGCTTCAAGTGAAGAAACGTGAGGCTCATGGTTGCATGGTAGTGCTATTTCAGTACCAAGTGATATCATCGTGGTTGCTATTCAAAATCAGAGTAGCAAGATTGAAAAGAACGCTGCTCTGAAAAACAGTCTAAAAATAATTTTCTTGTATTAATTAAATGATTCCCTGAGTAAGTTGAGACACACAATAATGAACAATTAGTCACTTAAATCCAAGTCCTCTACCTATCTAGTGCCAAATCTGCCAGAATCTCACACCATTTCCCAAAGTGTGTTCGTGGAAGGCCAGTTCTTAAAAAGTATTCTGTGATCAGTTTCATTTTACATTTTTTTCTCCTCCTAACATTTCAGAGTTTACAGTCTGGTATTGAAAGTTCTGCTAAGTCTTGCAATTATTAATAAAAACAGCAACTGACTTTTTAGTCTAGTATTTTCTAAACTTATTTGTCTTTGGAAGCTCCATTTTCTATGGAGCACCTAATAACATCCCAAGAAACTGATATTCTATGGAAGAGACTTTGAGAATCTCTGTACTTGAACACATTTATCTCAGATCTCCAAGACTGCCCTCCCTGTGCTGGTACTTTATCTATACAATCTAGTAAATATATAAAAATAAAAGCCCTAACATTCATCATATTGAACTTTAAACACTGGTATACATTAAATAGTAAAGAGACTCCACTGGCTTAGAGCAGAAATAATAAGGCTAATTTTGTTCTCTGATGGGGTCTTCTGAGTCACTCTATGAGAATGCATAATAAAACTGTTTCTCCTTCCTTCATGTGTGCATCTCTTAAATAACATGGGAGCTACTGTGGTGTTGGGATTATGATTGATTATTGAGCCCTGCAGGATAAGATATGTCTCTTAGGGTATGGATAAGAGTATGTGGCTTACCTGAGAACCTAGAGTCCTAAGACAAGAGACAAGAACTCAGAAGTTTGACCTTTGCTAGGGTTAAAGTTTCTCTCTGGACTCATCTTAAGTTCAGAATTTTAAAAACTGAGTTATCCAAGCATATGCTCCTGAGAAGTGGGGACTAAAACAGTTGGGAGCTTGGGCTTCAAGCTCTGGAGAGCCAGGTATCTTTATGAGTCAGGAGTAAGAGACAGAGGTGTGCTACATATCTTTCTCCACATTTAAATTTCGAACAACTGTATATATTATCTATTCAAAAACTTAATCAATGACATTAATAATGAGGGACTAGATTACGTTTAATGATTCAGCACATGTTTATCAAGATCCCACTGTGTCTCTGACCCCACATTAGAAACTATGACAACCAAAAAAAAAGTAGAAAATACCTGCAAGGAAGTGATTATTATAATACTGAGGTGGAGACACATATAAAATTTGTATGTACAGATGATTACAAATATACAAATTGCACGTACAGAAATGGCAAGTATATATACCAAAATGTTGACTGTGGTGGTCTTTGAATTGCTAGGAATATTAGTGGGTTTTTTTTTCTTCCTTCTAATTAAGAACTTTCTGTTATTCATGTTAGCATATGCTACTTTTCAAATGATTTTTAAAGTTTATTTTTAGATATACAAGAAAGATATTTTTATATAAATATACCAGATGCAGAGATAATTTTACAACTAATATGTTGTTGCAAAGCCCTCCCAGCCCCCTTTTGTAAAATGACTGTATCATCTATAATAACTGGCCACCAATTTTCGTCCTAATAATTACAAGAAGGCAGTTAGAAAGTGATCACTTACTACACTGTGCTGTGATATCCACAAGCTTTAGAAATAGATAGACCAGGGGTTTAGGTCCCAAGTTTGTCAGTCACTACTGCCTGACCTTGGGTAAGTTCCTGAACATCCTCGAATCTCAGTTTCCTCATCTGCTGAGTGGGTAAAATGTTAATAATGACATCTACTGACCCCCTAGGATTTTTGTGAGGATGAGATAAGAATTCATCAAAGTCCTTAGCCCAGTGGCTAGCATGTACTAGTAAGTACTGAGGATTGTTAGCTCTTGGTAGGGGTTTGAGCCCAAGACCTTCAGCTAAACTGGAGAGAATTGTGGCTTACGAGTAGTCCCAGCTACTTAGAAAGCTGAGGCAGGAGGATTGCTTGAGGCCAGGAGTTCAAGACCAGCCTGGGTAACATAGGGAGAACCCCAGCTCTAAAAATAAATTAAAAAATAAAATGAAATAAAATTGACAATTAGCTGAGTGTAGTGGTGCACACTTGTAGTTCCAGCTACTTGAGAGGCTGAGGCAGGAGGATCACTTGAGCCCAGGAGTTCAAGGCTGCAATGCGCTGTGATTGTGTCATTGCACTCCAGCCTGGGTAACAGAGTGGGAAAGAAGAAAGGTAGGAAGGAAGGAAAGAAAGAAGGAAGGAAGGGAGGGAGGGAGGGAGGGAGGGAAAGAATGCTTCCTATGTGCTACAGACAAACCTATGTACTTCCAGAGGCTATTTACTTGAAAATCAAGATGAAGAACTGGCATCAGGGAGAGCACTATGAAATCCTTCACAAGAGAAGGCTTAAATTTTTTTTTTTTTTTTTTTGAGACAGAGTCTGGCTCTGTTGCCCTGGCTAGAGTGCCGTGGTGTCAGCCTAGCTCACAGCAACCTCAAACTCCTTGGCTCAAGTGATCCTCCTGCCTCAGCCTCCCGAGTAGCTAGGACTACAGGCATGTGCCACCATGCCCCGCTAATTTTTTCTGTATATATTTTTTTAGTTGTCCAGATAATTTCTTTCTATTTTTAGTAGAGATGGGGTCTCACTCTTGCTCAGGCTGGTCTTGAACTCCTGACCTCATGCGATCCACCGTCCTCGGCCTCCCAGAGTGCTAGGATTACAGGCGTGAGCCACCGCGCCCAGCCTTTAAATTTTTTTCTGTACAGTAAGATTTAGGAAGAAGAGAAGGTGACAGGTTGAAAATCAAACAATCTTGGACACCAGGTGTAGTGTGACCTGTGGGAAGGAGATAAATGCAAGGACTATGAAGCTACTGATGGGATAAAAAAGGATATCAAAGAGGAGTCTGATAGCAATCCATGAACAGGAAAATGAATGATGGTATGGGGTTACCATGTTATAAATCAATGAGGTGACTGAGATGATATCATAAACCAGAAGAACAAAATTCAAATGAATATTAATAACACCTGCCCTTGGATATTAACCTTCAACATTGTCACTTGTAACATAAAATCCCTGGTTAGACAATGTACCCTATAACCATATGGGTTCTTTTTTTCGGGGGGGAGGAGTGATAAGTATCAGGTTTGGAAAGGGGAAAAAAATGAAAGCAGTTTAAAACAAGACTATTAGGCTTTGAAGTCGGGGGATGGGGGGTTGGTTGGAAAGGTTCGGACGCACTGAGGCTGAGCTATCAAGTATCATGGCAGTATCAGGTTTGTTTTCTGGGAATTATTTGAACTAATTTCATCAGCAGCATTTCTCTCAAGCTATTTACTACCTGAATATCTGTCCAGGCCTTTAGAGGAGGCGGCCAAACATGTACGTCTGAAATTCTTTTTATTTGGAGCACAACTTGGGTGGGGAAGGCTCTCTTGTAACGGGTGGGGGAGCTGACAGTAGATGTTGCTGCGAGAAAGATGAGATTTCGGGAGCTGTCATCAGGATTGCGACTTCTGGTTGCAGTCGATATTTTTCCAAATGCCAGCCACACAAGGATTTAAAAGAATGTGCAAAGAAGCATGTGGCGTACTCCTCATGAAGCAAGAACAGGCTAAGTGGCTGGCTTAGCATCACGCCCCACCCCCAACCAATCACAAGCTTGGGCACCCCGGCCTTTTCCCTGCAAGGCCTTGGCCACATGCCCTCCTATACCATTGTGAGGAGGTTGGACGAAACACGATGGTATTTAAAGCACTCTTCCATGGCGCTCTTGCAGTTGTGAGATTTCCCAAGAGGCAGTTGCCAAGATTATGTTCTTTCCCACTGGCTTTTAATTTGTAAATGGTAATGGGCTCCCCTTTAGATATGGCAATATAGGTAGCATTCCACAAGGTGGCCAGAGATGAGCTAATCCCATGTAAATCTTCAGGGTACACTCTCTGCCATCATGAAAGGTGCTTAAAAAAGCATACTGATCAAATTCTCTCATGGTCAGATATGCTGCTTGCAGAAACTCTCGTTTTAAAAAGAGATCTGTTATCAGCTATGTTCTTAAAGGAACTTGAAAATCACACAATTTTGTTTAAAAGTAAACCATCCTTATAAATGAAAAGGAAACAGATCAACCACTGGACTGTATTTCTCTGTATGTTTTTATCCACCCTTATCATGCAAACCATGCTGGCAGCTTTCCCAGATTTTTAGCACTGCCTCGACACTCTTTCCTCTCCTCCTGGTGTAACAGCCCTATTTGAATTATTAATTCTAGAACACCCCCTTCCTTTCATCCTCGGAGGAAAACAGATCCACCCTTTCTGGGCACCAAAAAAGTAATCAATGGTAGATTAGGATCCACCTGTATTTCAGTATTGAGGCCCTCAATAAAAGGAGATTTATTTGAGAGTTACTTATTATCTATCCTATGAATAAAACTATAAACATTTACTAAGCAGTTAAACCCATATGATAAGTTGCAGATATTTCGAACTAAATTTGCTACCAAGCTTTCTTTATTAAATTGTAGTAAGAGTTTCAAGGACAGAGTGAGCCTGTTACTTTTTGTTTTCAATTTTTTGTCATCTTTCGCTTGCCTAGTAATCCTCTTGTTCAGGATTCCACATTGTTTTTACCAAGCCTAAGGCTAAGCTGAAATCACTTAGTTACTTCTAAGTTGTGCCACCCACTGTTAGGAGGCTTCCAGATATCCAGCTCAAGAAACGCAGTATTCAAGACATCCAGGCTGGCCCTTTCTACAAAATTTCCTAACATCTTTTATCCTTCTTGCTTACTTTTTCTTTCTGGACTTTCATTCTCTGTTACCTGCATTCCCCTAGCATTGCAGCTGCAGTTCATGTATTTCCGTCATTTTTGTTGCTATGCAATATTCCCTTGGGTGAATATATCAATATTTTTTTGTTATCCTATTGATAGACCCAGGTTGGTTTCATTTGGGGGCTCTTACAAACAGTGCTGCTAGGAACTTTCTCGCACATGTAGCCTGGAACACTCATGCAAGAGTTTCTTGCTGTGCCATGGGGATGTGCCTGTCTTACTGGATAATGCCAAACTCTTCTCCAAAATGGTTGTCCCAAATAATTCCTTACTGAGCCAGGCTATGTGCCAGGCTCTGAGCAGGCTCTCTGGCCAGCAAAATGTAGTCACATCCCTTCCCTGACAGTGCTTACTTATATTCTAGTGAGAAAAGTGGATCAGTCAAGTCATCTTCCAAATAAATAGAAACCACAATGGAGGGACTTATGGCTTCTCTCTTCCTCTGTCTCTGTCTCTCTCTCTCTCATCACTTTCTGTCTCCCTGGTGCTGTCAACAGTTGTATAGAAGCTACACATTCCCTGTTGTGTTCCCAAGCATGGCATGGCTATGCATCCACTTTTTAAGAAGCCCATATTTTGCTTTGGAAAGAATTGCCTTCCAGAAAGTATCTCCAATATTATAACTCTTTTAGGAAGATAATTCAATTATTCAACAAGTAGTGACTGGATGCCTACTAGAGACCAGATGACTTTTTCTCTACCCCCAGAGGTCTTATATTTTAATGGGGGAGAAAAACCAGTAAAACAGGAAAACAAACTATAAGGGCCTATTTTAACTCTCTTTGAAAAAAAAAAAGCAAATGCTCAGCTTTTTAACTTTTTCTCCAGCTAAAGTAGACATGAAAGCCTGGTGTCAGGCTAGGTATGGTGGCTCACACCTATAATCCCAGTGATTCAGGAGGCTGAGGCAGGAGGACTGCTTGAGACCAGGAGTTCAAGACCTGCCTGGGTGATATAACAAGGCTGGTGCTTTATGCAAAATATCTTGGCACCACTGTTTCATTGCCCTCTGTGAGTGAATTAAATTAGGAGCACTCAAGATGTTTCACCTTTATTCATTCATTCAACAAATATTGGCCTGGCATGGTGGCTCACACCTATAATCCTAACCCTCTGTGAGGCCCAGGCAGGAGGATCACTTGAGCTCAGGAGTTTGAGACTGGCCTCAGCAAGAAGACCCTTTCTCTACCAAAAATAGAAAAAAATAGCTGGACATAGTGGCATGCACCTGTAGTCCCAGCTACTCTGGAGGCAGAGGCAGGAGGATTGCTTCAGCCCAGGACTTTGAGGTTACAGTGAGCTATGATGATGCCACTGCACTCTAGCCAGGGTGACAGAGTGAGACCCTGTCTCAAAAAAAAAAAAAAAATGCTGTAAACAGCAAGCTGATAATGAAACAAAACAAAAACAAACAGGGAGGAGAAGCTACAGGAAGGGGATAAAAGAGATAGGGAAGAGAGTTGTTATGGACTGAATGTTTGTGTTCCCCCTCAAA
>CAUYSK010012785.1:0-44763 GCA_963575035.1 Avahi laniger
GGTCTCGCTCTTGCTCAGGCTGGTCTCGAACTTCTGATCTTGAGTGATCCACCCGCCTTGGCCTCCCAGAGTGCTAGGATTACAGGCGTGAGCCACCGCGCCGGGCCTACATACAGATTTTTTTTATATTTTTTATTTTATTTTTTATTTTTTTTGAGACAGAGTCTTGCTCTGCTGCCCAGGCTAGAGTGCCGTGGCGTCAGCCTAGCTCACAGCAACCTCAAACTCCTGGGCTCAAGCGATCCTTCTGCCTCAGCCTCCAGAGTAGCTGGGACGACAGGCATGTGCCACCATGCCCGGCCCGTTGTTTTTTTTTTTCTATATATATATTTTTAGTTGTCCAATCATTTCTTTCTACTTTTTAGTAGAGACGGGGGTCTCGCTCTTGCTCAGGCTGGTCTCGAACTTCTGATCTTGAGTGATCCACCCGCCTTGGCCTCCCAGAGTGCTAGGATTACAGGCGTGAGCCACCGCGCCGGGCCTACATACAGATGTTTTTAAAAGTACATTTTGAAAACAGGTTGAACCCTAACCATTGTCCAAAGGAGCTCATTTTCTAAAAAGGTATATACTCTTTATGTGACAGTTTACTTCTACAAAGCTTAAGAAGTTATCATTAATACATGCAAGGATTAAGCTGTAAGGATGTTCATTACAGAGTAGTTTATGTTAGCAAAAACTGAAAAATAACCTAAATGTTCAAAATGGTAGTGATTAAATAAATCACGATATATTCAACCAGTGGCATGCTTTGTACTAGTTAAAACTATATTGAAAATGTTGGTGGAACCAAGTTCATGATGTATTTTTAGCTGAACAAAAAGTATATGAAAGAATAGAAAAACCAGAAATAGATCCCACAAAAATGCCCAACTGATTTTTTACAAAGGTGCAAAAACAATTCAATGAAATAATAGTCTTTTCAACATATGGTGATGGAGCAATTGGACATCCATAGGGAAAAAATAAAATAAAAATAACTCTTGACGTAAATCTCACACTTTATTCAGAAATTATTTCATAACAAATCATAGATTTAAATGTAAAATGTAAAGCTAGAAAATGTGTAGGAGAAAATCTTTGGGATCTAAGGGTGGTGAAGAGTTCTTACATATGAAATTAAAAGAAAGATCCATATGAAAAGATTTAATAATTTGGGCTGCTTCAACATTAAAATTTTTGCTCTACAAAAGACTCTTAGAAAGACAACCTACAGGCTGGGAAGAGATACTTGCAAACCATATACTGACACAGGACTTAAATCTAAAATATTATAAAGAGTTCTTAAAACTCAGCAAGAAACAAAGAATTACAAAAACAAAAATCTAATTAGAAAATGGGCAAAAGACATAAATAGACATTTCATCAAAGAAGAGACAGGGATGGGAAATAAACACATGAAAACATGTTCAACATCTTTAAGGATATTCAAATTAAAACCAGAACGAGATATTACTATACACCTATCAGCATAGCTATTAGTAACATAAAAATCGGTGATAGTACCAAATGTTAGCAAAAATGTGGAGAAACCGAATCACTCGTGTATTGCTGGTGAGCATATAAAATGGCACAGTCACTCTGAAAAATAGTTTGGCAGTTTCTTAATAAAAAAAATTAAATATGCACTTATCATACCACCAAGCAATCACATTCCTAGGTATTTATCCCAGAGAAATAAAAGTTTATGTCTACCCCAAAACCTATACATGATTGTTCACAACAGCTTTGTTTGTAATAGCCAAAAACTGAAAATAACACAAATATCCTTTAGTGAGGAATGGTTAAATGAACTGGTCTATACATATCATGAAATACTACTTAGCAATATAAAGGAATGGACTATTGACATACACGACTTAGATGGATCTCAGGAGAATTATGACTAGGAAAAACAATGATCTCAAAGGGTTACATATACATGATTCCACTTATATAACATTCACAAAATGTCAGAATTATAGAGATGAAAGCAGACTAATGATTACCAGGGTTGAAAGATGAGGTGGAAGAAAGACACAGGATGAGTGTGACTATAAAAGGGATAACACCAGGGATCTCTGTGGTGAGAAGAGTTCTGTTATCTTGATCGTCGTAGTTACGCAAATCATACATAGTATCAAATTGCATGGAACCACATACACACACACACACACACAGAGGAAAACTGTGAATTCTGAACACAGCCTGTAACATAGTTGACAGTATTACATAAACGGCAATTTCCTGATTTTGATACTGTACTACATTAACGCAAAATGTAACCATTGGGGGAAGCTGGGTGAAGGATATGTTGGACTCTTTCCGCTATTTTTGCAATTTTCTATAGTTTATGATTATTTCAAAATTTTAGAAACTTGTAAAACAGTATGTCTACTACAACATACTGTATATATAATTTTAAGTTGATATCTATACCTTGAAATTTCAAGTCCTAATTATAATTACTGATCAATATAAAACTTAAGGAGGAAATGCCACATTCATATGGTATAGTATAATTATGTTCTAGGGGCAAAGTATCTTTTAATTTAAATTTAGACTTCATTAAGGCTAAATTTAACCAGGATTTTGATTTAAATTTTATTAAGATTTAATATAGAGATAATTTTTAATCTAACATAAATTTAACCCAAAGAATTAGTGTTTTTCTGTAAATGTGGGAATCATCTTATAACATTTAGTTAATTTGGAACGTTAGAAGTTTATTGACCACTTGAGCATATCCCACAGATTAGTTTATATTTTAGTTTAAAATATAATAGATTAAATAATTTAAAATTTAATACTGAGTTAAAAATAAAAGAGAATTTTATTAAGATCATAAATATTATCGAATGTTTAAGAGAAATTAAGGTTCATCATATTTAACATTTTAATATAACAGATTGACAAAGATTATTTAAGTTTTAGGAAGATGTTTTAAACAATTGAAGTATATAAAATACCAATTTTGTATTTAATATATAGCATATAGCAAATTTATAAATGCAGCATAAAGTTTATGTAAATTTAATTTACATTATTAAATCCTTTTAAAAGTGATAAAGACTTGGAATAAGATTTGAAGTCAAACTTTAAAACTTAAGAAAAAGCTGAGTTTATGAATCTTTAAATTTAGTAAATGGAGTATTAATATTTTTAAGTAGCTCCAGAATATTTCCTTTTGTGTGTCCTCAAGAATTCCCAAATCTCTTATTTATACTATGGGATATGGATATTCATTTAATTGGCATGTAGATATTACCAAAAATTTTATGAAACTATGAATTAATGTGAAAAAATGATAGTAAGGAAAAGCAGGAAACAAAATGACAATATAATTAAATATGACATGTGGTAGATTAGGTATAACCTTATTTGAACTGTCTTGTATTTTATATTAATTTACAAACACATCCACTGAATTTTTTAAGAACTCAGAAAAATGTCTTCTCTACGTTTGTTCAATAAGAAGATACACAGGTCTGGAAAACAAGGTTTTCAGAAAGAAATTTTGTCACCTGCCCTCCTCTTGAAATGAAGTGAGCATGAGTTTTGGTGTCAGAACCAACAGAGTTTGAATCCTAGCTCTAACTCTTGCCAGCCATTTTATATTACCTTGAGCAAAAGTTACTCAACCACTCAGAACCTGTTTGCTTCTCTGTAAAATGAAAATAATAATACCTGCTCATATAACAATATTTGTTACACAGTAGGCACTTTATTAAAGGGCTTTCCCTTTTTTCCCTGAACCTTATGATATCGTGAACTTGTACATGATCATGCTTCCCCCTTAGCTTGTGGCCTGGGGCCCCACCCCTGTTGACTCTAGTAAACTGGGTTTACGTTTCTGTGAGCTCATTTTGCCCTTGGCCTTACTGTTGTTCCATCTTTATTTTCCCTATCCCTTACCGTTCTCTGGTAAATGTTGTATTTCTCACATTACATATGTGCTTGGGAGCCACCTTAAATCCTCTGTGGGAGGTGGTGGAATGGAGGGTACTGAGTAAGTATTGTCTGATTCCCTTTCCCTCCAGATGACTAGGCACCAAAAGAGAACTACTTCCTCTCTCTGCAGCAGATAGATCTTTCTAGGTTTAAGAGAGCCCGCCCTGCTTCAAGCAGGCCCACAGAGTTCCATTTAAAGTAGATTTAGCCTGGGTGCAGTGGCTCACATCTGTACTCCCAGCATTTTGGGAGGCTAAGGTGAGAAGATTGCTTGAGGCCAGAAGTTCAAGACCAGCCTGGGCAACACAGCAAGTCCCATCACTACAAAAAATTAAAGTAAATAAATAAAACAGATCTAATAAAGAAGTGGCTGGTGGGATCATCTAATATAGTAGTTCAGCACTGGATTTCTCAGGTGACTATTAGCTGCTCTGTGTAAAGCCTACAGGGAATTCTTAATCTTCAACCAACTTTCACCTGTCACCCAGCTGTTTTCTGATTAAGGAATTAAAGTTGATTGTTCATAAGTTACTAAGCAAAATATAATTAGGAAAGAACTCTGTATTTTAAAGGAGATGTATAATATATTCCCCCCAAATATGTAGACATCCCAGATTTCAATCTCATTTTTTTGCTCAATTTTAGCAGTTGCTCATAATATATTGTTACAGTTATTGGTCAGACATTTCTTCCACTAAAAATCACTGTCATTGAAGAAAAGAGATAAAATTCATATTCCTTAAACATTAATGGTGAAAAAACCCCTATATGCAAATAAGTATGAAAATATTTTCAGTGGCTCTTGCATGGGATGGAGGTATGCATGTTCTGGTGTATATGTTTAAAATCCTTCCATCTGGTCAAAATGCTTTCAAAAGAGAAAGAATAGCTCATGCCTCTTGTTCAGACTGGCAAAGTATTGTGATTACACTGAAAAGCATGGCCCCTCTTGAAGTTTAGTTTTTTACTTCTTTTATTTGAGTATAAAGCAAAAAGGAGTTTTCTCTAAGATGTCCTAATAGAAGCTTTTGAATGATCTGCAGAGGTAGCATTGAGGTGAATGGAGTCCATCAAGATTTGCCAGAAGTATGAAATAATTATCGAAAGGATTCCATTAGAGAGAAAGCTACCTAGATTAACAGAGACAGAAAAGGCTGACCCTTTTCAGGCTCTTAACTTTCTCTAATGGATGGCCTTAAGTTGAAATCAAGACTCAACTGAATCATTGATTCTTAAAGGAAAAATATTGAGCATAGTGGCATATTAGAAAAAGCTGGAAAAATGGGCAGAGTTATCTTTCACTTAATGTTTGAAGTGAAAAGTTTTTTTTTTTTTTTACCTTTTTTTAAGTTCACAGGAATGAAGGCTAAACAATGGGATATAGTCTTATAAAGTAAAAATTAGTTTTAATAAAGAAACAAAGGCTGCCTTTAACAAGAACAACATTTTGTCAGCTCAACAAAAAGGAATCTACAGATAGTTAAGATAGATGCTGTTCAACGTTACCTATTAGATAAAGCAGAGTGTTCTTTGGCTAGTTATTGACCTGTGTCAAATCCTGCTCTTTGCTCTGAGGGAATCGTGGAAGTGCTACTTCTATCAAAATCTTGGAGGTATATTTTTCAGTGCTCTTCAGTAGCAACATACAAAGCATATACTCACATATGTACACGGGTGTATACATGCACATGCACATGCACATACACCTAGCTTGGGTAAAATGAGTCAAATCCCTGAAATCATCTAAAATTTCCTGTATTTGTTGAAAGCAGCAATTGAGGCCTTTGCCTTTTGTTGTTTCAAAGCACTTCATTACTGCTGGGTGGAAGTATTCTGAGTGTTAGATTGGCAATTAAGTGGTTTGTTATGGAGGGAAAATTGCTAATAATAAATAAAGGTACTGCCACTGTCTGAGTGCAGGGTTAGCTGAAGTCAAGGATACCAAGGAGAGAAGTGAAATTGTGGATGAGGCATCTTGGATGTTATTTAAGTTAATGTTAGTTTGCTCCCGATGAGTAAGAAAATGAAAGTAGAAGCAAAGAACTTATTTTTAAATCTCAATCATAACACTAGGATGAATAAAAAATTCTGTGTCATTTAAACGGGAATGTCAGTACACTCAATATACTGATTAAAAATGAAATCATTAGTAAATTGCATTAGTACTCAAACAAATATTCGAAGAGAATATAGGAAAACCTAGACTAGGAGAATTAATGAATTACCCTTCCTGAGAATCATAAATAATTGGTGTAATTTTACACTAAGGATAATAAATAATCCCATAATAATGACTCAACAAATTCTGGAGATACAATTCTATCAGAGTTTTTTTAAGTTTTTAAGTTTTTTAATTTGTTTCACTGAAAATTATGAAATATTTTAATTTACTATATAATAAAATTATTTTAATCAATATATTGATTATTACATATACACACATAAAAACACTTAAAATATATATAAGGTTGGGTGAAGTCATGAATAATTGGACTTTTATTAATAAAAAATGAAATATCAGATATCTTTTAAATATAATATGACCTAAATGCTACTCTTAGTTCTTCAACTTCAGAGTAACTTTTACCTTACCATGTGTTTGTATTATAATATTTATATAAATATAGTTTTAAAATAAACTTTTATATATTAATACTTTTTTTCAATTCTTTCTTAACAATTCTATGAAATGGTAAATGAGACAAATATTGTCATCAGCTCCATGTTACAGATGAGGATACTGAGACTCAGAAGGTTCAAGTACGTGATTTACCCAAAGTCACACAACAACAAAGCAGTGGACTTGAATGAGATCTGTCTTCTGATAACTTAAAATAGTTTGGGATGTGGATGTGTGCTTAGATGTTGATAGGGTGAATGGTGATGGTGATTATTCTTCATAGTTAAAGATGCTCAAACTGATGGACTTTGTTATAAAGTGATTTGTCCAGTTATAGAGAGATGAAGGGAGGGAAAGAGGGAAGAAAGGAGAGAAGGAGGGAGGGAAAGAAGAAGAGCTAAAATGAAAGAAAAAATAATAATAAATGGATGGGTCCAGTTCCCATAGTGCATGAGAAAATTATGTCTTTGATGAATGACTAACTGTTTGTAAGATGTTTTCATGTTTGTGACTCACTTGCATGCCTTTCAGAGCACATGGCACTTTGTTCAAAAAAACAACACTGTATCACAAACAATTAAGATTGTCATCCAACGCAGTATCAGCTAATGGAGGGTAAGCTATTTGCAAGTGAAAATCATCACAAGCACAGCCTTTGAGAGCATGGCATTGGTTGAAACTAAACTAGGATGGAGAATACCAGTACTTGATAGTATTAGGAAATTTAGATTAAAGCTATTGAAATAATATATATATTGGTTTTGGAAAATGAAGTTAGAAGGTTTATGAATATGAATTTTTTTGGTTTAGAAATCTCTCACTTTTATAATATATATGACTCTTGAATAGGAAGTATTCCCTGTCTAGAAATGTCTACACAGACCTATAAGTATGGAAAGTGCACTTATTTCTTGATTCCACATAGTAGAATTTGTATAACAGTCACAGATTTAACGTGTCCCAGTGAGCTAGAGTAATTTATGATTACTTTTCAGGCATGTCTTGAGAGGTAAATAAATCAATGTGTGTGAGGTTTTCTCTGCAGATTTGAGCCTTGCCATGACTGAGTGACCCACCTTAACTGCTCAGCAGCCTATCTCTATCATAAATTGAGGGATTATTGAAGATCTTAGGATATGAATAAGAAAAATTAAATTAAAATGCCTACTCAGTTCCCTACATCATAATGAGCATTTGTTTGAAAGGGCTCCTCTCACCATCAAATATGTTTACAACTATAATTTGCTTGGAGGGAAAACGAATGAAGTCAGAGTATTTAAATACTACATACTTCAATTGCTGACAGAATTGATTATGTCCAAATGTTATTTTTGGTTTTGCAGGCATCACTAATGAATAGTTTGGAAGGGAGATTATTAGAGTATGAATGTTCTGGAAATGCTAAAATTTTTCAGTATATATAAAAATCTCACTAATTAGGTATTTATATTATGTATGTATTTATATGACACTCTGGGAAAAAATAAAAGATTAATTCTTTTCTAATGAGTTTTTTAGGTTTCCAAGTAGCTATCATATGCTGAATAGATAGCTCAACTGTTCAGGAGAGAGTGGGCCCAAAGCGATGAAAATACCCAGGGTAGCAGGCCTACCAATAAGATGTTGTGTTTTTTTTTTAAATGAAGGGTTTTTAGGCTCCCCAGACTATAAGGATAAAAAGAGAAAAGGATGATGATACAGATGCTGATAGTCAAATGTCATGTTAATCATTAAGTAATAATATTTATTTAACATATTAAATCAAGTTTGCCCCATGAGTTAACTTTGAGATATAGTATTATGATATATGCATTCCAGGTAGTAAGAAAAAAAGGCATAACATTTGACTTTTTGATGAAGTAAGACTGTCAGAATATTTTCAGGGCCAAGTGTTAAAAAATGTTGCCATGTTACTAGGGTCATTTGCCATTAAATAATAGCCGTGCATATTTAGAATCTATAGAAAAGGTCTAACTGAGGAACTATTAGAGAAAATCTGCCTACTCAATCAACAGCTCCTGGGACACGGTTCAAGGGCAAGCAGAGGAAGGGAGGAAAGTTTCTTTCAAAAAGTTCAGACAAATAATATAAAGTACTTTGAATTGGGTTTGCAGTCCTTTAGAAAAAGAATGGGTTTTTTTGTTTTTCATAATTTACATAAAGAGAAAAATCTAATATTATCAATGATACAACAGGTTTGGAGATCTAAAGAAAGCTCATACTCAAGTTAATAGCTTTACTGGTAATACCTTTAGCTGAAAAAAGTTTTAAATGCGATTTACATGGAACAAATCAGTTTTAGGTTTCAACATACATTTCAATCTGAAGCCATTTGCAGAATCAAACTAAACATATTAGCAAAACATTTTATTTATTTGAGATCAGCATGTGCATTTCCAGATGAGTTTTCCTTTAAAGGAGATAAATAGCACCATCAACTTTTACTTAAAATTTTATTTTCTTGTCATTATACCCTAGGTCCTTGTTTTAACTATTGTTTTGTTCTCTTTCACCTTGATCAAATAATTAATTTTATTTAGATTCTGTATGTTAGTGATCAATCCCTGTCTCCCTCCAAAATCCACCCTGTCTGCTAAGGGACTTCTTGGCTGA
This sequence comes from Avahi laniger, assembly GCA_963575035.1. Lineage (NCBI taxonomy): Eukaryota > Metazoa > Chordata > Mammalia > Primates > Indriidae > Avahi > Avahi laniger. Next base: position 9,164 of record CAUYSK010012785.1, read on the forward strand.
AGTTACGTAAACTCAACAACAGTCCATTAACTAAATGCAATTCTACTCCTCAGCGTTTATTCTGAGCAAACGGAAAAACAGCTAACACTCATTTTTTTCTTTTTGTCTTTTGAGAGAATCAAACAAATATTATGTGCTTAACAGGAGATTAGAGGAAAGGTTCTTATTTATTATATAACTATTATGCAATAAATTCTCTTCTTTTTGTGATGTAGGTACATAAATGTCAACATGAAAATAATTTGAAGTTTTATTTTAAAATGTCGATGTATGGAGATTGGGCTGTTGTGCTGATAAGAAAATGAATGAAGGATTTCCCATGATAGATTAAAATCTGGAATAAGACCTTGAATTTCTGATTTTTTTCAGTTACACACATTATCATCTAATACATAAATGTTGGCCAGGCTATTCTCAAAAAATGGATACTCTTCTCATTTTTCCAACAAGATGTCCAATGGAAGATTTGTACTGCTACTCAGAAAGTACCAAAAACCTGATGTCCGTTTGGGCTGGTGCAAAATGCAGCCAATAAACCGGAAAAAAGGCTCCACACTTGCTTTCAGACTGTTAAGTCTCTAGTGTTTAACCATTGTTTGAAACATTTAAACATTTTGTCACACATTTAAATTACAGATGGGCCATTGAGGCATTTTCTTTATAGCACATCACCCACTGTTTGTAAATTATCCATGATCCACATGAGCTTGGGACAAACAGCCATATGTGTATGGGATTTAGAGGAGGGAAGTTCTCATCTTTTGGTGAAGAGACTACTGCTTCTGTCTTACTTCATTCACTTGATTTAACACTTCAAAAACTGATTTTTTTCCTGTTTGTGATTTTCCTGCCTGTTTTACACATCCAACAAGCAAATACTAATGTTTTAAATTAAGCTTTAATAGCAGACTTGGCATAACTTTCCCTGAAAAGTAAAATGAGTATATTTTCAAATCATTCTTGAAAAAAGATAACCAGAAGAGTAAAAACAAATTTTTAGAGTAATAAGATTTTCAGGATGAAAGTGTTCTAAGTCAGTAGAATAGCAAGGGTAAATTTGTTTACTGACAAATAGCGTTAAGAAATACTGTAGAGCGTGGCCAACAGAGGACAGAAAAAAAAATTATAGAATTACAAACTTTAACCTTAAATATGATTTGTTTCAACATTCTCATTTATGGATTAAAAAACTCAAAACCTCTGGAGTTAGATGCCTTGCCTAAAAAATTATAAAATTATAGCACAAGTGACCAAAAGAGTTATCTATTCAATAAATATTATTGGAAAAATCTACTATATATTGAGTATGGTGGAAGATCTAAAGATGAAAAAGATTCAGACTGTATTTGCTACTCTTAAGAAATTTATAGGGTAGTAGAGTAGAAAAATGTGCAGAAATAATTAAACTGAAAAATATATTATAAAAGATTTATATCATAAGGATGATTCAAATAAAAGGAATGACAGGATTTGAGAGAGAGAACAAAGATTAGAACTCGGGTCTTCTTTTTTTCCCAGTTTATCTCTACCCTCCCTAGAGTAGAAGACCCCTGAAAGCAGGGACCTTGCCTATTCACTGTCGTCTTCCCATGCCTGTTAAATTGCTTGGCACACAGTAAATATTCAGTGAATGAACAAATGAATTTTCTCTCCGTACTATAATGCTGTCTCTTAAAAGTAGCAAATGTGTGTGGTCCTCCCAGCAAGCATTTATCCTCTGCACAACGATTTGTTCTCTCCTGGACTGTCCTGTGTTTAGTATCATTCTGGTGATATGCCGGAGTATAATATTTCTATTTTACTATATTTAAGCAGTAGATAAAATAGTCTTATATTTACCTTTCAGTTTAAAGTGCAAATTTTGCAAAGAATACATTCTGAAATACAGAGTTAAAAACATAAATAAAACCAGTCTCATTGTTTCTAACATACTCTTAGCACATATAACATGTATTATGTGACTTGGAAGATAGCATATTTTTTATAATAACACTTGAAAAAGAGAAATTTAGCCACTTTCCATTGTGAAATGTGTGGCTTTTAGGATACAGTTTGTAATTTAAATCCTCAGATACACGTGCTCACAATTAAAGAATTTGGGAAGATTTCTGTTAAGAAAATGGACATTGTTACATGAACATCCAGAAAATCCCAATGCTTTTAATTAGGATCTGTCTGGTTTAAAGGGGAAAAAAGAGCAAAATGAAATGTCATCTAAAAGTCATGAATTTCAGTGCAAAAGCACTGGAATGAGTTTAAGAGAACGACAACCTGTTTGGGTCTCCACATGCAAAACAAAATGAAGAACAGAAAGAATGATCGTGCTAATTTCAGGCATAGATACTTGTTCCAGCCAGAATTATTCAAATACTGTAGTTTTCTTTGATTTCTTCTTTACTATTGTATAAACAGAGTTTGCTTTTTAAGTCTGTTTAGAAATTTGTATAAAAACCATTCACTTTACATATCAATTCTTATTAAAGAGTATTTTTGCAAGAAAAATATGTCAAATAGGGCTACTAAAAGTCAGTATTTTTGATAGTTTTATGAGGTATATTATTTACATAAAAAAGGAAAGTATGTAGATAATACCATCTTGTTATTTTTCTTGGCTAATATTCAATTGTGGAAATATGTTAGAGTTTGGGGCCCATTAGCTAGAGTTCATGTTGAATTCTAAAAACATAAAATAACTTATGGTATACTACATCCAAATTAGAATTCTGGATACATCTAATAAGTAGGTCATTTGACAGAAAATAAAAATATTTCTCTTGTCTTTAGCCAGAAAGGGGAAAGATCATTCATTTACACTTAGGGAAAGATTAATTTGGATGATATCTTTGGTGTTCATATGTTGTGGTTCACTTGCATAGCATATGAATATGTGGGTTTAAGTATCAAAATTTCATATCAAGAATCCACAGAAAATCTCTCTGAAAACACAGAAAAAGTATATGTTTTAAAATTGAAGAGATAAGAGAGATGACATAATAGTTTACTTTGAGAAATGCACATTTAAAAATTATTCAGAGATGCTACATTATGAAATGTACTCCAGCTCTTTTTGGCATTTTCACTGTTTAAGTAAAAAAATTAAATTTTAAATATATATATAGGTGCAGATGGCCATCAAAAAAGTAGTCCTGTGTCATGAATTAAACAAGGAATTTGAATCATTATGTGCTTTAAAATATCCTAATGATAATTCAAGATTTTTTTGAAATAACATCATATTTAATTCATTATAAATTATTGTTGCCACATGGAAAGAAGTTATAAAGTCCCCTAGTGCTGGTAAGAACTGTTTAAGAAAAAAAAAAAAACCCAACCAATGTAATGCCAAAATAAGTATCCACAGTAATGGAATTAAACATTGTAAACTATGCTGGTTTGATTTATCATGCTGATTTGTGACTCAATACTCAGCCTATGCAGCCTAGAGACTGTGCAATAAGTAAAAATTATATGACAAAAATGTAAAATTTCCAATCTAATACTGTAAAAATAACTGTTTGAGATTTTATAATTTTGTAAAGAACAGGCCACTTGTAAAGACGTACTTATAAAATACATCTTCTAGTTGCAAAACAAAAGTCCAATAAATGTACCTTTTCATGGCTGACTTTGAAGTCCTTCCTTATAAATGAGCAATGCATTTTTCATTTTTTGGTCATTTTCCCCAAGTACCTTTTGGTTGTAACAATCTGAGTTCAGTTTCCTAAGAAAGAAGCCCCTTTTTCCTCATTCGTCACATCTAAGAGGTTAGAGAGTATGTTTAAACAGATATATTTTCTTTTCGTCTAACCTTGTCTGGAAGATATAGGAAAACTAATTTGCCTTATTTACATATGGCACAATCTATCCAGTATTCAAGGGTTTGTCAGAAACAGGAACCTTGTGCATTTCCATGGTAACCGATGGCATGCTGACAGTATCTGGCTTGTTGCAGCTTCGTCTAGGCAGGCCGGCAATTAATCAGCCATCTACATGCACAAAATTCTTTGTGAGTGAATGGCAGCGCGCCTCTGTAGTGCTGTCTGTGCTTTTACAATTTTGTATTCCTGCCGGGCAAAGTACTTTTTTGTCTCTTCTATTCATTTTCCATAGCTCCCCAAAATGTGCTAGAAACGAGTATAGGGGGTGGGGAGAAGGGAAACACATCTACCTGTAAATTCAAAATGACATTATTTCTTCCTAGCATCAAATATGCCGAGGTGTGTTTCTTCCTTTAATTGCATGCCTCATAGTGGGTTTGCCTTTTATTTTTTTCTGGTTTTCTTGGGTTTGTTCGTGATGGTCCCTTAATCTGTGTTTCAAGGTCCTTTATTGTGGTGCAAGTAAGGCGTACCTACCAAAGCAAGTCTGTGCATAAATTATGGCTGAGTCTGTGTGATGCAGTGTATATTCTTGGGGTCCTTTTACATTCCTGATCTGGTTCTATCTTCTCAACTACACAAAATGTATAGTATTCCCATTTTGCAGACTGAGATATAGAGAAATTAAATGATTCAGTCAGCTGAAAAGGCAAGTTTGGGATGAAACACTCCAGTGCTCTTGTCACTGTGTCAGCACTGAGACACTGTCAGTTCCCCTTTACGTATAACGATGTTTTAAGGTGTAGGAATCACTATTATTTTACTTCAATATTCTCGAGTTTTCTTCCTCAAAAAATGGCTCCACTTAATTTATTCAGTTTGGACCTTATCTGGACAAGAGCATGAGTAAATTAACAGTTTATGCCTTAGGTGGTTAGTAGAAAACTGAGTTTGAATTTTGCCTAGGACCCTGCTACTCCGTGTCTTGGGAAGGCAGTTAGCTTCTTTCTCTATGAAATGAAGAGAGTGGATTCGATTATCTGTAAGTGTCCTTCCAGCACAGAAACTCTGTGATTCTCCATGTTATCTAAAACATTACTTTGGATAGTTAAAAGTAATGTGGATAGGTCAAAATTAATATCCATAATTTGTTCAGTCTTTTGTCCTTGAAAGATGACAGAATAATTTAAATTGAATTAAATTGAATAAATTTCTCTTTCAAAAGAAAAAAGAAAGATTTGACATCTGGGTGGCTGACAAATCTCAGAAGGTCAAAGCTCATTGAAATCAGATTTGGACATTTGCATTTTCACAGATTCCACAGGGCAAAAATTTGGTTGTCTTCAAACTTAAGTTCAAACAAAATATCTAAAGAAAACTGAGCATATTAGGACCTGGATACATTAAGTTTCTGAAAAGTTTCACTTATTGGAAGAAAAGTTTTTGCTGAGGGAGCTTCGATAACAAAAATCTAGCAAGTAAAGTGTTTATTTATAGGTGAAAATGCATGTAATTTTTGACATTCTTCACAAATCTAAAGTCATTTTATTAGTTTAGGAACGTAAATATAATTGTATAAATGTGTATTTCATATATAACTATCTTTTAAATAAGTTCATCAGTTTTTATTAAATTTATTCAAGGAAGAATTACTTATTTATCATATAATTTTCCTTTAAAATCAAAAAAATTCTTTTATAAAAATGAGACCTCAGTTTGAAAATAAATCTCATTTCAATAATATAAAAATAGGGATTTTTTTTCATACAAATATTTTGCTACTCTATCTTTTTAACTCTGTTTCATTATCTCATGAATGATAAAGTCTCTACTATAACTTCTTTCTCCAATTTCGAATTAAAGTGTGAGCACAAAGCTTGTGTTTCACTCTAACCAATAACTTTCCGTCCTTTTGTAAGTATTGCAAAAGCAAGGGCTTCATTTATTCTTCCATACTCAGTTTCTCATACTTGTTTATGTGCTAACTATAATACACTAAATAATGTCACATCTAAGATTTTAACCCATTTTAAACCATTCTATTTCCTCCAGGGTTCAATTAACATTGTCAATAGTGTTACAGAATAGAATGTTGCTGTTCTTATAAGTAAGTCCTTTTTCCCTCTCCCATTTTTTTCAGATATCTTATGTAAGAAGAGTATCCATTTTTTAATACAATGTAGATCATAGTATGTGGTCTCTGTAATTTGTTTCCCAGGGTTAAAAAAGTCAGCCAAAACTGTTCTCTACGTGGAGACTGTTACCATGAGCTTTTCCATATTCTCCTTCAAGTGTCATCTCACTTCTCTTTCATATTGTCTTGGGCTTCTTTTATTTAAGAAGGTATTTTATCACACCATTCACTTAGTCATTCATTCACCAAATATTTATTGAGCTCCGTTATTTCCATATTTGGGAACCCACCAATACCACAACCACTTAACAATAATTTAATATATGAAAAATCTTCTCTATGCTACAAATCATTCTCATTGGTATCTAATTTGCATATAATAGATTTGAAAACATGTAGTGATGGATTACTTTTAGACGTAACTTTAATCTACCTAAATATTTTTTATTTCCTTGACTATAAAATAAGGATAATAGCATTTAATTCACAGTATTGTTAGGATTAAACAAAGTGGTGTGAGGCATCTTGCAGATTTTACACACTTACAAATAGCAGAAACATGAGGTATCTGAGGTAGCTAATTCATGAAACAGAAAGTAGAACGGTGGTTGACAGGAGCCAGGAGGAGGGGATACTGAGGAGTAACTGCTTAATGGGTGCAAGGTGATTAAAAACCATTACGATGTATACATTAAATGAGTAAGTTTATGGTATTTAAAGTACATCTCAATAAAGCCATTGTTTTATAAGCTGACATTAAAACCTGGAACACTTCAGACAAAATTCCACGTTGACTTCACTTGAAAAAGCCCTGTGATCTGACACCACCATCCACACGGTCTCTCATGGGATTCCTCATTGTTTAATAAGTACAGAGTGTCAGTTTTGCAAGATGAAAAATTCTGGAGATCTGTTTCACAGCAATGTGATTATACTTAACACTACTGGACTATTCAGTTAAAAATGAGTAAGTGGTAAATTTTTTGTTATTTTTTTTTTTACCACAATAAGCGATATATGTAGCAGTAGTTTTTTTAAAAAAAAATGGTAAAAGTGGTTGTTGCTAACGTTGTTATAAATATTTTTCTAATTATCATTGCTATCACTATTCTTATTAGCTTTGCAGTCCTTAATTTCTTGTCAAAGTTAAGTAGAGGCAGAAAACTCTGGATTAATAGAACTTAATAATGATATATATTAGGCCAAATCATATGCAATCATGATATTCAACCACTTTTGACCTGCAAAAATGGCAATTTCATATGACTCACTAGCACTTATGAAAATATCTTACTATAACTAGAATATGGATTATTGATTTTCTTTTGGATACATTAGAATTCAATACCGAGGATCCTTTCTTTCAGCTTCTTGAGGAATGTCTACTTCAGGGGCCAGTATAAACCATTTGAGTTCACTTGACTTCTGGCTCCTCCACTTACTGGCTGTGTGATTATCAGCTTCAGTTTCCTTGTCTGTGAAATTAAGAAGATAAATAGGATTGTGGTCAGACTTACATGAAATAAATTTTTAAGAACACTAAACCTGGGGGCTGGCACATTGTAGGAGCCCAACGAATGTACTTCCTTTACCCTAAATAGCAACATATGAGATAATATGGCAGATTTAATGGTTAGTGTCTAAATTGAGGTAGACAGATGTGAATTATGACTGCTCACCATAGGTAGATTACTTCTCCTCACTGAGCCTCAGTTTCCTCATTTGGGAAGAGCTACCTCAAAGGATTATGGGTACTAAATGCTATATCAAATATAGAGCACCTCATCCAATTCTGACAACACATTAGGTGCTCAACGAATTACCCTAACCATGGATTTGCTGTTCTGAACTGTTTACATAATCCTTTTTCGCATAGGTCATTGATCTGGAGAGGTGAAGAGGGCAGAAAGAAAAGAGTGTCCTTAGGAACTAAAAATACACCGTCTTCTCTCCTCAGAACATTTGCCCCACTTTTATTCCATTCAGTCTACCTATCTTCCCGACCCCGAATCATCCCTAATCCTACATGTAGGGCAGGATACATCTTACCTCCCACTATTTGTCATGTTCCCAAGGTCCAAGGAGCAGGGCAATTAGAAGGAGCCCTGAAGTGGGCTCCAGCAACCCGGGTGTAGGTCCCAGCCCCAACCAGTCACTAATTAGTAACCTTGGCCAGTCATTGCCCCTTAAGAGTCTGGAGATCAGCGCTTCCTAAACTCCAGGTTTTGACCAGTCTAAAATGAAATGAAAAAAATAAAGACAACATTTTACATAGCTGTAAACATTTTAATCTATATTTGTATTTGTATGTATATCTATACTGCTATAAAGTTATATTTTTCAGCTGGGCACAGTGGCTCATGCCTGTAATTCCAGCACTCTGGGAGACTGAGACAGGAAGATCAGTTGAGGTCAGGAGTTTAAGATCAGCCTGAGCAAGAGCCAGACCCCCATTTCTACTAAAAACAGAAAAAATTAGCTGGGCATGGTGGTGTGTGCTAGTAATCCCAGCAACTTAGGTTGAGACAGGAGGATCGCTTGAGCTCAGGAGTTTGAAGTTGCTGTGAGCTAGGCCGATGCCATGGCACTCTAGCCCTGGCAACAGAATGAGACTGTCTCTAAATAAATACATACATAAATAAATAAAGTTATATTTTTCCTTGCTTAAGAAAAGTTGTCCTTTGTACTAAGTTGATATTCTTCTTCCTTTTTTTTTTTGTTTCCAACTGTCTTCTCATTTATGAAATTACAGGTAAATGGTGGTAAGTTTTATGTGCCATCCTCACTTGGAAAAACAAAAACCTGACAACCTTCTGTCTTTCCCCACAAAAATTGTACTGCCTTGTAAAACCCAAAAAAGTCTGAGCCTTCTGAATCAGGATTCTGAAGATTTTTCTCATTCTGACATTCTATTATTTCTATGAGAATTCACCTAAACTGTAGATCCTTAAGTGATCAGAGAGATTTGAGAATCAGAGAGGTTTCATAGTCTCTCATAGTCTCAGTGAAATCTGTACGTGTTCAGATTTTGTTACCAAACGTCTCTGCTTCACTCATATATCTTTGAAAAAGATAAAGTTTCTTTTTTGAAAATTGGGTTCTTTGCACATCCTGGTAAGTATGAGAAATGAGTTAGGTTAGAGAGGGGAACACATTGTGTACAATTTTATAAACAACTAAAAAAAATTCATCATCACTTACTGCACAATATGCATCGCCACACAATGCATAATAGCCAGGAATTTTCTTTCAAGACGCTTAACACAACTGGAATTATACCTTTACCAGATGTACGGTTATGGGGCTAGTGTCTGTCCTCTATGCTGGATTTTAAGCCCCGTGAGGGCAATGATGATGTCAGTTGAGTCAACATGGTATGTCTGGCACATAGTTCATGCTCTGTAAATATTAATAAAATGATATGTGCCATAAGAGAAGGAAGCATCTCAAGATCTACAGGAAAATCAGGGAAAATAGTTCAGAAGAAATGTCAGGTAAGATATCCTTAAATTGTAGCCAATATTTTAGCATACACATATGAGAAATTAAATGATACACCTACAATTATAGAATAGATTCTGTTTTATTGTATTCCAAACTTTTGGAAATTGGTAATCTCTGTATATAAGGTAGCTTCTAAATAATCTTTTAAAAAATTAAAATTAATCAGATCTGCTTACCTTGAAGCCAGTCTCTGTATGAAAGATATCCCATAGGAAGGACTGGGAAGTGTTTGCCACCAAAGGCTGTAAAGAGTTAAACTATTCCAAGAGTGTTAGCTTGAGAGACCAGGAGGTACAATCTCATTGTGATAAAAAGTCTGAGAAAGAAAAAGGTTTAAGTGAGAGATAAGGAGCTGCTTCCGTCTACCTGCACAGTAATTGATGAGGTAGCAAACTTAGAAACAAATTGTAGACATGAGGCCAGGTGGAATGACCTTTGGTATCAAATTGATTTGGGCGCACCACTAACTAGTTGGTTACTTATGGCAAATTAGTTAAAATTACTATATCAGTCTTTTTTCGGCAAAATGAAAATAGTAATGCTCCATAGAATTTTTGTGATAGATAAATGTAAAAAACCTATGTAAAAGGGACTAGCACAGAATCTAAACCAGTAGGTATTCAGGAAACATTAATTTCCTAAGTTCCTCAACCCTTTTTCTGTCTACTTTGTCTACTTCAGGTCTTGAGTTTTGCTCCTTTGTAGGAAGATACCTACTCCTGGGCACCACATAGGCTCTTTGTGCATCCCCAAATCTGGAAGCAAATATTTAAATAGAAAAACAACTCAAGGAATATAATAGTAATACCAACTTAGTTTAATCTGCAGAATGAAGCCTTGAAAATTAAAGCTTAGAATCTTCACTTCTGTAAAATGCTGGAAACAATTTATTCTACCTTCTCTGTTCTTTTCCCAACCTGAAAGAGAATTAAAGGTTGGATTTACAGCACAGATACAGATTACTTTATATCAAATTCTCTGAATTTAAGTAATAAATTTAGCCAGGTCTTGACATGCTGGAGCAGTCTTCACTGTGGGAGGAGGCTGCTGGAAGGACTACGAAAGGTAAGTGGAGCATGAACCAAACCATTTATCACTAGGTGCTGAACAGCAGCATATTATGCTGTCCCGACTACTAGGTTTGTAGTCAGAACTCTGCTTGATGGTCTGCTGGTCTGCTGCTTACTAGCTTGGTGATCCTAAACAGGACCTATTAACTTTCTGAGCCTCCAAAAGAAAAACCTGTCGCCTTGAATTGTGGACCTAAAGTAAGTGCTTAGTAAGTGTTTGTTGAATGAATAAATGCTACAGAACGTGACATCAGTAATTAGTTTTCATGTATTTGTTCATGGTCCCTTACAACTGTGGATATAGGCCCACAGTCCATATCAAGTCAAACTTAGTTAAGTTATCCCACACCATTTACCTAGAAATTTTTGTGCTCCTGTTATACGATGACAGTAACTGGCCTAGAAGGCTGACACATCAATTGTCATCTTTAATGTTCCTTCATTAGACAATCCCTGGATGGCTTCATATATCACCTGTCATGTAATCTTCTGGAGAAGCTTGACTTTAACAGTTGGTTCTGTGGTTTGGATGATGAATGAGATGGGTTAGATGTTTAATTCACTATATGGCACCCAAATGTTAAAGCTGAAGGAGAAGAATGTCTGACAAATTGTTTGTTGTCATTAAGGTTTATTTCTCATATGCCTTAGGTGGTTTTTCCCCACCTCATTCATTGTCCAACGCACAAAGCTAACTATTATAAGGAAGACAATACTAAATGGATGCCAGACAAATGGTAGTTGAAGCCGTCTGGTGCATTACCCGATAAGTGAGAGCCAAATGATAACGTCATTAGATGGGATGCCTCAAGTGATTATGAAGTTGTGCTTCCCACAGTGTCCTTGCTTTATCCTCGGCATAAAGTATCTGTTTTCACTCAGCTGTAATGTTGTTCTTATTTTTGAGTCTTCTGTTATGCCAATTTTAAAATGCCCAACCAATACCAAAAATGTAAATTTTGGGTATTGATGTCATACAAAAACTTAAAAAATAAAAACAATGTATCTTACAAATATAAACTTTAAAATTTGTAAAAAAACAAATAAAAACTTTGTATAGTTCAGAGGGAGATTGGGTCTATATAATCTTAAGTCCCCACTTATACTACCTCCAGGATCTTTTTCCTCAAGGCATAAATTCTTTTCTTAGACCGTTTCCATGTCCATTTCATACCCAGTCCTTAGAACATACTGACACTCAGTTAATAACTGAAAAATGAATGAATGAATGAGAGGAAATACATTCAAATGTACAGATAGAAACATAGTAAATGCATGTTAGAGTAAAATATTTTGCTAATGAGTTGATTATAGAGAAAACGAGTTCCATTTCTTTCACAAGGATTTTAGGATTCCTTGCCATTTTTGTTTGCAACAAACAAATTATCTTGATTATTATTTAAAATAGCTTCAAGAGTTCACCTACCTTTCTCAGATTTAAACAATACTTGATAAACAGCTATGGATTTGTATGTGTGTATAAACTACAAAAGAACAAGCTTCATTATTTTTTGGTATGAGGTAGATTACCCAGCAGACTCACTCATTTCATGACAATATATGCTATATAATGCATTAATGGATAGAACATTGTCTTCTTAAACAGAGTTCAGAAAAGTACCACCCCAATCTCTTCTTCTAAGTAGCATATTTTAAATACAATTTTTCTATATTCGCTGGTTGTGAACAATCTTAAATCAGATATTTTTGGTTTTAAATCCTAGCTCTGCCAATCATAAACTACCTCAACTCCAAGCCTACTTTCTTCATCTTTAAAATAAGAGTAAAAATGATATCATTATAGAGTTATTATGAGAATTGTTCACCTGTAAAGAATTTGGAACAATGTCTGGCACTTAGTAGGTATTCAATAAATGTTATCTCTTATTGTAGAGCTGTCATTAATCATAGTCTTAGTTTCTTAAGTGATGAAGTAGAAATTAAAGGCTCCTAGCCCACCTTGCACATCCAGCTTTAGGCCCAGCCTGGCCCCTAAGCCATTGCTGTCCAAAAGAAATATAATGAGAACCATGTATATCATTTAAAATATTCCAGAAGTGGCATTAAATAAAGTAAAAAGAAATAGATAAAATTAAGTTTAATAATCTACTTTCTTTAACCCAGCATGTCCAAGAATATTATTATTTTAACATGTACCTAATATGAAAATATTAAAGATATCGTACTTTTTTAAACTAAGGCTTCAAAATCCGGTGTGTGTTTTATACTGACAGGCCATCTCAATTTGATAGCTAAGTTTTGATTAGGAAAGTTGGTTTAGAAGACATAAAATTTATAGTTGAACAAATAAATACACATATCCAAATTATTTCAAAGATATTTAAAATTTTTTTAATTAAATCTAGTTTTTAAATTTAATCTAAGCTAAATTCGATTAACTCAACTTCTCTATCCCATTAACCGTATTTCAAGTTCTCCATGGCCCCACATGGCTAGTGCTCCCAAGTCAGACAGCACAATTCTCAGCAATCTTAGGCTGAACTTCCCAGGCCCCATCATAATGCTGAACTGTATTTTAAGCTCCAATGTTAGCATGCAGGAAGTTGAGCAGGATGGGACCAAGAGAATAGGTTGAATCTCTAGACAACCCAAACCTGCTGTGAAAGTGAAGAAACAACAGTGAAATTGGTGCTTAGTGATTAAGCAACCCAAGGCATAGCCATAGAAATAGAAGCTTCAGCCATGCACAGCCCTACAGACTGCTTGACCTCCTCTGTGCCTTTTTCTGCACTACCTACTCTTGCTGGTTTCTAATGGGCCTATTGACTTGCAGTTAAAATTCTCAGGAAGATTTCACAAACCATATCAGCACAGTTCTTTATTAATGGTCAATAAATGTAAATCTTCAGCCTTGAGGGTGTGTGTTCCCTAGAACCAAGGTTCTCTGAATAAGAGTTTATCTGTTGGTCTACTTTTACTGAATTCAGTCCACTAAAATTATTTATTTGACTTTACAGTATAAAGCTTTAAAACATACAGGTTTAATCACTAAGTTCATTTATTCCTTTAATGACTATCTTAGAGTCTGTTGCAGGCTCTCCATTAAGTACTGAGGACAAAACAGTGAATTGCAATAGACAAACCTTTGTCCTCATGTAGCAGTGTCTGGTAGGGCTCTGGATTAGTAAACAGACAACTGCATCTCAAGGTGACACATCTTGACAATAAGGGCACTATAGCAGCTATAGGAGCACAGAAGGGTGGTGCCTAAGCCTGAGACGGGGGCACTGAGAGAGGGGTCAGGAAGGAGTTCCAGTAGGAAGCATTGTCTAAATGAAGACAGGAAGAGTGATGAAGAATTATTCAGGGAAGAAATTTCAGGAAAAAAGCATAAAGTGTCTGAAGGTTTGGGAGAACGGCAAAGAGAGCACCGTGCAAGGAAGTTAAATGTGGCTGAACTATCAGGATTGGGTTTAGTCAGAGAGGTTAGGCTGGGGAAGTCAACAGAAGCCAAATTACCCAGAAACTTGCAAGTGCAATGGAGAGCCAATGAAGAGTTGAAGGAGACATGATCAAATTTGCAAGTGAGAACCATCCCGCTGACTGTAATGTGGGTGATGGAGGACACAGGACAGGAAGCAGAGAGAGTTGGTAGAGGACCATGCCACAATAATCTAGGCAACAAGTGAAGGTGGTCTGGACCAGAACCTTAGCAGTGGGCGTGGAGAGAAGTGGATGACCAGAGGGAGATTTAGGAGGTAGAATTTACGGGATTCAGCAGTAGATTGAAGGAGGGGGAAGCAGAGTCAAGAATTATACCCAAGTCTCTGACTTGGTAGAATTTTCATTCATTAGGTCAGGGGCAAAAAGGAAATTGAATACTCTGGGGAGAATAGTTCAGGTTTACGAATGCTGTATTGAGATGCCTTTGGGATAAACCAGGAACAATTTATAATTGACAGGTATACCTTCAGGTCTGAAGCTCAGGTGAAAAATCAGACTGAGATGAAATTGTTGGAATTGTCAGCATATAGATAGTAACTGAAACTCTGGTAATATGTGAGGACACCCAGGGGAACAGTATAGAGAAGGAAGAGATCAAAGGCCAGGACAAATCCCCAGGGAATGACAACCTTCATGGGACAGACAGAAGAAACAGAATATGCAAAGGAGATGGGTAGCCAAAGAGGGAAGTGGACAATCAGAAACATAGTATCAAGAAAGTAAAAGGACAAAAGTATTCCAAGAAGGAAGGAGTACTTAATGGCTTCAGAAGCAAGATTATTGGTGACTGTGGTGAGGTCGATTTCAGTGCTGTGGTCAAAAATCAGAATGTGGTGGGTTGATGAGAAAAGAGGAGATGAAAAAAGTTGCATTCTTTGTCTCCTTGCCTAAACTTCTTATGTTAATTTTCAACCAAAAATCAGTGTGGGGAGGGACAATATTGTTTCTTATGCACATGTCCAGAGCAACTCGTAGTATCACATTTTTTACCTCAATCGATCACAGTAGACCCTTCATATCTGTGGGTTCTCCATTCATGGATTCAACCAATCACAGACTGAAAATATTGAAAAAGAAAAAATAACAATACGACGATAAAAATAATGCAAATTTAAAAACAATACAATGTAGCAACTATTTACAAATTATTTACATTTTATTAGAAAATATAAACAATCCAGAGATGATTTAAAGTACACAGGAGGATGAGTGTAGGTTATATGTAAACACTATGCCATTTTATATAAGGGACTTGAGCATCTGTAGATTTTGATATCCTAGGGGTTCCTGAACCAATCCCCACAGATACTGAGGGGTGACTACCCCACAGTCATTAGCAGTCTGTCTAAGGTAGGGTGCCAAGAATCATTCTGTTGTTAGTGAGCTGGAAGTGGTGAGATTAGGAGACTGGTCATAATCTACACTCTTAGAAAACCTCGACTAGGAATGGAGAGAATTTCCCCACTGGAGTAATAATTCTCTTGCAGGGAAATTCCCAGTACTTCCCCCCTCCTAGCATTCCCTCTTTTTCCCTTTGTAAAATTCCTTGTTAAAACGCAAGGTCTTTGAAAGTTCATAGCATCTCAATTAAAAGCTAAGTTTCATTAGCCTGAGTGGAAGCTGGAATAGAGACCAAAGGAGGAAATGGCAAGGGCAGAGGCAAATGGCTACAAAATATGACTTTCTTCTACCAGACAATTTTTACTTAGCGTCACTTGCCTACCAGCCTCACCACTACACCAGTCCTACCTATCGAAAGTCACACGAGAGCCACTTCTGTCACATGCTCAGTTACTCCTGATTGGCATCCTCTGGTAAGCATAAGAGGAAAAAGCTCTGATGAGTGGACACATTGCAAGGGGCAGTTCCTAAGGCATATGTTTAAGAGGGGTGGATCTAGAAAAAGCTTGAAAGGCACTTGTCATCTTTTTGAAACTGGAATTCAGCTAGAAGTTTGTGAATGCATGGATGTATGGATAGCTGGCTGGATGTGTGGTGGGTGGGTGGATGAACAGAAGGAAAGAGGGAGGGAGGAGGGAATGAGGGAAGCAGGAAGGAGGGAGGAGGGGACGGAGGGAGGAAATAAGGAAGGAAAGAAGGAAGCGGGAGGGAAGGAGGGAAGGAAGGAAGGAAAGAGGGAGGGAGTGAAGCAAGGAAGTGGCGGCGGGGAGGAAGGTCAGGTCTCAGAAGAGGCCCTGTGGTTA
Source organism: Avahi laniger (assembly GCA_963575035.1). Lineage (NCBI taxonomy): Eukaryota > Metazoa > Chordata > Mammalia > Primates > Indriidae > Avahi > Avahi laniger. The sequence continues at coordinate 25,359 of CAUYSK010012785.1, forward strand.
TTATTGTCGTTGACCTTGTTTTGACATTAGAACATATTGCATGCCATTTACTGCATTTATGGTGGGAAAAGCACAGGTTTAGAATCAGGTGACTATTACTTCCTGACTTGTGTTCTTAGGAAATTTACTTTCATTTTCTGAGCCTCATTATCTTATCTGTCAAGTGGGATTATACTGTGTACACTACAGGGATGTTATAAGCATAAAATATCTTTTATGTAAAAGATCATGTATGTAAATTATGATGCACTATACATACATTAGTTATTATTCTGTATCTGAGAACAATTTTATCTTCCTAGAAGGAGGATTGCCTAGATATAACCTATTGTGAACAAATGTGAGAACTTTTAATACACTAATAGCCTTAGGCCTCAAATCCTGGAGAGCTTATTAGTGCTCATTAGTGCCCATATACTAAGTCCTCACTAACTCCTTTGAGCATTTCATATGCTATAATACTCTTTTTATACGTTCTTGGTTATTTTCCCCATACTTTCCTCAAAAGTGCCCACTTTTTCTCTTGCAAGCTCTTTCTCTATGCTTAGCGCTTCCATTTTATAAAGTAAATAATCTTCTCCACTCCCGCCCACTGGTATACTTTCAATCACTGTTAATACTTCAGCATAGTTTCATGCTTCTACTTACTCTCAGGAACACTGTGACAAACCTACCCTGAGTGCTAATTAGGACCAACTTGAGCATACGTCAGCAGCCCTTTAACTGTTCTCTTTGAAACGGTTCCAGTTAGTCCTTTTAAATGAACTTCAGAAAAGAACTCAAATTAATTTGCTTCTCAATGTCCTATGGTTCAGACATTCGATTTTTTTCCCCCTTAGTGACTTCTGGGTAGCAATCAAAGAGCTGCTTTTCTACATTAAGATTTTAACTCAACTTCCTGGGAGTGGTAAGATTCAATCATTTCTTCAAAATTCATAATTATTTTTTGTCTTTTATATTTTCAGCTTCCCCAAAATGCTTTCCCTTCTCATTGAAGCTGCCTCCTGTTCTGTTTAGGTTATACTTTGAGGGTGACATTTCTTATGAGGAGTCTTAACAGAAAGTCTAGGGCAGGAGCATTTCTGTGGGGATTAAATGGTTCATATAATCATGACCAGCTACATAATTTGTGGGTCCCAGTGAAAAATGAAAATGCAGGTATCTCTTGTGTATTAAAAAATTATGGGGAGTTTTAAGACAGCAACAGAAAAACATCAAAGAAAGTCAAGGAAAGTACAGGACCCTATGCAACAGCACAAAACACCCATGAAGCTAGCCCTGTATACAAGCATTGTGTGTTGATACAAACTGATGGTCAGGTTAAGGTTTTAACTTTGCCATCATGGACTTCATGTTTTTAAATATATATATATATCTTTGATAATCTTTGTAATAGGATCTTATTAGATATGTAAACACAATCTATTTGGAAACTTTTTATAGCTCATTTTACCTTTATGAGAATTTTCTGACACCCTTTATTTTAGTCAAAGTCTACCTTAGCTTTGGGTTATAAGATTAATTGGAATATTTAAGGGAAGTTGAATTCTCATATAGTCATATTTTAATGATAGCACTAAACCAGAAATTGCATTTATTACAGTTTCATTGGTTAACAAAAGTGCATTTATGGCATTGAGAGTTTTTAAAGTCCAAAAACACCAGAAAGGCATAAACATAAAAGCAAATGCAGTCTGGCAAAACCTTGGAAGTATTTCATGCATGTTTGGGGACAACCTACAGTATTTCAATTGATTATAAAACACATTTAAGGCTAAATTTGATGGCATCATTACAGTGCCTTGTGTTCTTACATGCATATTTTCAGAACTTCTCCTCCTCCACCTGGGCTAGCCACCACTTAGCCTGGCAGGAAGCTGAGTTTCTGTGCTTATCTGCTAGGCTAGGGGAGAGTGAGTGGTGTTGATTTTGCTGTATGTGGCCAATTATCTTGACCTTTATGATAGATGAAGCTGAGTTTCCCCCCATTTACATCTCCTGGGGATCGTAGCACATTGCGGTCATGTCAGTTTGTGGTCTTGTATTTCACTCCCCAGCAATACACATCTTGAGACACTGTGATTAGCATCCCTAATTCCTAAAAATTGACTTGCCTTGTTATAGCTGGAGAGCTGTCTCCTAAAATACTTCGCCTACTGTTCAGAAGGGTATTATTTTAGTGCCCTGGGGATAGGAAAAGTTTTCAACCCACCAGTGCAGGGATTAGCTTTATTTTAAAGTATTTGAAGTGTTTTAGATAACTTAGCTAAGAATGATCCAAGATCAGTGGCCTCCCAAGAGTCTTTTAAGATGTGCTCCAAGTTCTTACCTGACAACAATCTGTAAAAATGCTTACATTCCGTTTGTATTTGGACATCAAGATCTATCTCCTTCATATGTCAGGGAAATTAAGGCACTTTCTGCAACAACCAAATACACAGGATGATTTCATTTGGATAAATAGCTTTCTCCTTTATTCAAAAATAAGATTTCTGACTAAATAATGTAGATTCAATCATATGTATATTGAATAGCATGTGAACTTCTCCTTGTTTTTCATATGCCTGTCCACTAAGCAAATAAAGGGATTTCTCTTTTTATTGATTGAGTATTCACAATTGCCTATAATAATTTTAGAGAGATACCTAATTATGTGATCCACTTAAAGTCAGGTTTAGGTTTTATCTCTAAAAGATGAATGGAGCATCATCTCTTCAAATGATCTCTATTCACCACCTTCTTAACTGACTTAACCAGTCGTATCAGTTTATATGTTCAGACACAGTCTAAATCACACAGCTAATACAGCTATTAATAGTATGAACAGGATTTTTTTTAATTAAACATTGAATCGCTGTTTCATTCTTTTAACTGAGTTGATTAAACTAACTGGACTTTTCAGTAGTAATTTGGAGATGGTGTATTCTGTTTCATTTATGAACACATGCAGTGATGCCACACGTTCAGGACATAGGAGGAAAACATGTATTCTCGTTTTCCTTCATGTTTCTTCCCCTAGACAGGGAGGGTGACATGAGGTCCCCTCAATAGCAACAGCATTGCTTAGAGCTGGTCTCAGAGAGTATTCATGACCGTGATTCCCCTTGCCAAGTTCCACTTTTCAGAGGGAAAAAAGTCAGATATAGAAAAAACAAAACCGTATTGTTAAGTCAGACTAGTCAAATAGCTGTTTTGCTTCTGTGAATTTCTGAAACGTTCCCCTACTCACCCTGTCGATGGTTGCTTGCAAAGCAGCTGCGTGGATGTTCAACCTAATCCAGCGGAGTTATTCTGCCAGTCATTGCTTGAAGGCGAGGCTACTGCCTTCCTGTTTGTAGCTGCGACTCTTCACCATTTCATGTGAAATAGTGCCCTTAGTCGACACAGTTGGGAAGTTAGGTGTCATGAGTTTAGCATGTTCCAGCCATACTTACTAGTCTTCTTTTATGGACGTGTGATTGGTATATGTTGGTTAGAGAAGTGTGAGAAACTAGATAAAGCCACGTGCTTACAGAAGCAGACTGGGGTTGCATTACTTGGGGTATGATTGGAGAAGAGAGCTCTCAGTAAGACCCTCAACTGTTAAAAAAAAAGCACAACAGTGAAGCCAAAAGCACTGGTAGCTCACTGCATAAAAGTAAGTAATAATTATAAAAATAGTGCTAATATAAAGCAGGGTTTCTCAGCCTTTCGGACTACTGACTCTAGACCAGATAGTTCTTTGCTGTGAGAGGCTGCTCTCTGTATTATGGAACACTCGGCAGCATCTCTGGTTCTGCACAGTAGATGCCAGTCCACCCTCTCCTGGTCGTGACAACTAAAAATGTCTCCCGACATTGCCGGATGTCTTCTGGAGGGCAAAACTGCCCTCACTTGAGAACCACCGATAGAAAGCTTTTCAGTATTAAAAGCACTTTGGCCTTCTGAACAACTTTGTTAGGGAATTTTTTTATCTTAGGTTCAGAAAAGTAAAGTGACTTGCCTAACGTCTCACAAGTAGTAAATGATGGAGCTGGAATTCAAACTCACTCAGGTTCTCTCAAGCTATACCAGGTGCACTTTTCATTACACCACTGAATAAAGTGATATTATATCACCCTGAACTGGACTGCTTCTACTTTCCTCCCCTGATTCTTCTGAGAATTGAACCAAAATAATTGCAGCATCCCAAGAGTCACTTACTATTCAGCATTTTAGTAAGACATCAATTTTTCATTTGGTCTTTAGTCCTGATAGCGCTACCATTTGATGTGTTGACAGAGTGAATCAGGTTAATATTGAGAGCTGCAGGATGTTTCCAAAAAATCATTTTGCATTTCAGTAAGGTAAAAAACTATCTTTACTTCCGTAAGGGTGCTGATCTAAATTTCTCTTTAACTTAAACTTCTCTTAACATTTCAAGTCTATATTTGCAATTCACACTCAAAGGCTGATTGATTAAAAAGTGGATTTACTGTCTGATGTCAAAGTTTCTGGGCAGTCGAAAAGAGAAACTTTTGAAAAGTATCCTCAGATGCAAATAAAGACATGCCGTTAAGAACTGACTTCAAATGGGTCTGGGTTGGCACATTCCATGACCACTGAGAACCAAGACCTGTGTTACGGTACCAAAAATAAAATGCAGCATGTCTGTTGCATTTGTCATAAGACAAAATGTGGTTTGGTCAGAATAAATAAGTAAATAGATTGGCAGTGGCCTATATTCGTGACAGAACCTATATTTAGGCCTATAGTAGCAGCAAATCAACTTTATTGAGACTTAGAATTGTCGTCTACTCAGCAAATATTTCAATAGAGAGACCGAGAAGACTGTTCTAATTTCCATTTGAGATGTTTCAGTTTTAGAAAGGAAGATGGACAGTATGAACCTGCCAATCATAGGAAGGAATAATATAGCTTCTGCTTTTAGGTGCTAGTGGCATTTTACAAGGCTTAAAGAGTAAGTAATAGCAGTTTGTTCGTTCCTCAAAAAGCTAAACATAGAATTACCGTATAACCCAGCAATTCTACTTGTAGATATTTACCCAAAAGGATTGAAAACAGGGGCTTAAACAGATACTTGTATGCTAAAGTTGATAGCAGCAATATTCACAATGGCCAAAAAGCATATAACTCAAGTATCCATCAACAGAAGAATGGATAAAATGTGACATATACATATAATGGAATATTATTCAGCCATAAAAAGGATAAAGTTATGATACATGTTATAACATGGATAAATCTTGAAAATATTATGATAAATGAAATAAACCAAACACCAAAGGACAAATATTATATGATTCCATGTATATGAAATATCCAAAACATGCAAATTCATACAGATGAAAAGTAGATTAGAGATTACCAAGGACTAGAAGGAGGGGAGAATGGGAACTTATGGCTTAATGGATACAGAGTTACTATTTTGGGTAATGAAAAAGTTTTGGAAGTAGATAATGGTGATGATTGCACAACATTATGAATATAATTAATGTCACTGAATTGTACACTTAAAAATGGTAAATATAACAATAAGTTAACGAGGAGATGAATATGTTAATTAGCTTGATTGAATATTTCTACAATGTATACATAAATCAAAACATCACATTGTAACTCATAAATATACATAATTATTATTTGACAATTAAAAATAAATAATAAAAGTAAAATAAGTAAGGAATGTGGCAAATTTTGTATCATATATATTTATCAGAAAAGAATAGGGAAATATTTTAACTTTTCTAATGGATAAAAGGCTAAAATCCATAATATACACACCAATTTCAAAGCCATAAGGAAAAGCTCAATATTCCAACTAATTAAAGACAAATAAAACAAATAGACAATTTACAGACAAAATATTAATGGTTAGTAAGCAAAAGAAAATATGATAATATGATCATCCTTGCCTGTAACAAAATAAGTATAAAGAAAGGAAGATATCGTTTTTTTCCCTAGGAAAAAAATGGGTAACCAGCACTGTGCAAAAGGGCAGAGCAGGAGTTGGCAATCTTTTTAAAATAGTATGCAAATGTTGACAATATCTATCAAAATTTTTTTAACAATATTCCTATCCTGTGACCTAGGAATTCAACTATTAGCAATTAACCTAAGGATCACATACATGTACAAAATGTGTATGTTCCAGAATGTTCCTCATAAAACATACATGTCCAACAACAGGAAAGAAGTTGCATTAGCTGTGGGGCATCTCTAAGATGGAATGAATACTATGCCATCATTAAAAACTATATTAAGGAGAACATTAAGTGGCAAACTATTTAATGGTCTTTATCTGGTATTTTTTAATTTAGCACATTTAGAAAGATTTTCTGTGTCATTAAATATTATTTACAACATTGTTTTTAATGGAACATGATTTCCTTCGTTTGGGTGTGTCATATAATACAACACTAAACCAGTCTCCTTATCATCAGAGATGGAAGTTGTTTCCAGTTCTCACCATCATAAACAGCATTGTTAGAAACATCCCTGTATCTCTGCACATCCTTAGGATAAGGAATTTTTTCTTAAGATGAATTCCTAAGAGTGAAATTACTATGCTAAAAGCATGAAATGTTAAGACTTTTAATTCATATTGCAAAATTGCTCTCTAGAAAGGTACTATCAACTTATCCTCCCACCAGAGGTACAGAGCCGTACTCACTTCCAGCCCTGTTATCATTTTAAGAAAAGAAGCAGATTGATAGGACAAAATAGTATCTTGTTATTGTTCAAATATGTATTTTGCTGATTACTACTGAAGATGAACTTTTTCCATATGATTATTGATCACTTATAATTATCCTTTTGGAAATTTTCTATTCTTGCCCCTTTGTTCATATTCTTTTTTGCTGTTATTCTTTTTCTCATTGATTTATAAGAGCTCTTTTTATATTAAGAATATTAAATGAAGGCATATTTCTTATACTTTTTATCTTCTACAAAAGTAGTAAAGAGATGGGCAAATGGTGATATTTCTTTCCCGGAGAGCTTTATACTATGCCTATGATTAAATCAAGCACGTGTATTCCTTCGTTTAAAATTTTGTGCAGATTACATTATTTCTCTTTACTATCTTTCACTCCAAGCACTTAATGTGATAATTTCAATATTTCAGAGGATAAAAGTAGACCAAATCTCACAGAAGAAATTTAAAGGGATTAGTGCAACTTAGACAACAACAAAAAAAAGTGGGGTTGTAGGAAGTAACAATCAACTTTCGAAATTCTACAAGGCAGAATCATTAATTTTTGATGAGATCAGGTTGAAGAAAGAAGAAATTAAATTTAACAGAAAAATGTGGCTTAGAAAAGAATACTTTTGAAGAGTATGAATGTTTTAAGCCCTGGGTGGTGTTCCTCTAGGTAATTATAATGCATTCTTTCTTAGCGATTTTTAAAAAACGCAACACGGGGTTGGGAGAGGGCAGAGACTGGATCTTTTATTCTTTGTGCCACCAGTGGCTGAAGACACCTGAGCACAGTGAGGATGGGGGAAGGACAGCGGGCTGTGGCCCAGGCCTCATGCTCATCCAGGGCCCCCAGACGGCTAACGGGTTCAGTCACAGAGCTACCCCAACAGGTCAGAGAGAGGGCCTGGTGCCCCTGCACCATGCCATGCCGCCTGGGGTGCACTGCAAATCAACAGCTTTATAAACATATTTTTATGTAGGCAATCATATAGCATTGTATTGTGTGTGTTTATAGCACTAACGTGTTAGGCATAATCATTTTAAATATAAAATCATGTTGATAACTCTAAAGCATTTTTACCAAACCAGGAGCCTCAAAATATGAAGGGGCCTGGGCTTTGTCTGATCTCTGAGAGGCATTTATCATGGATTAACAAATTGGAAATGCTGAAAATCCCCTTATAGGGTTTGTTGATTTGCAGATTATTTACCTGGATGTGTAATTGAGCAATACTGTGACTGGCCTGCTAGTTGTGATTATGGAGGCCTCCCAGGGGATCGTATTAATACCAAAATTACTTAGCTTTTTATTAATCAATTATGGGCTTCTTTATTTAGAGGATGCAGAGAGTTTGTAGCAGTAGAAAATCCACTAGGGTTTTAAAATTTCTTATTAAACCTTCAGAAGGATTTTTCCCAAATGTGATTAATGACAGAGTTCTATGACATGATAAGGAAGCAAAGTATACGATTTGTAATTCTAAAAGAAAATTACAGGTAACTTAACTCCAAAAGCAGTAATAATTAGAATAGCAAGAGGTGCCGAGATAGAGTGAATTAAATCCTTTGGGCATCTTGTGGTTATTTTGGAGAAATTATTACCTGCTTTAATCATTTGGATTGTATGTGCTGGGAATACACTGGTGATTAGGGGTTTGATAAAGGTATAATTTGACTCTGGATGTCAACAGGATCACAACTCTGGATAGCAAATACTGTCTGTTAACTGACGATGCCTACGTAACTTAAAAAGTGGAAAAATCTTACAAGTTGTGTCTTGGACCTCATGGATACATTTATGCTAATAAACTCCTTTGTGGGATGGAGCATCATTGATTTCTATTTGGTAGTTTATTTAATTTTCTCTCTTTTATCTTTTTTCAATTCTTTAATTCACAGTCCAAATGGACTAAGATATAGGACATTGAAACTAGCATTGGCCTGGATGCCATATGGCCTGGGTGTGTCGTCATACCTGTTATATGAGCAGCACCAGTTGCTAAACTCAACTCTCAATCTTCACTGGGAGGCCGTAAGTTCAAAGTTGTGTTTAAAGTTAGTTAAAATTAAGGGGAAATCATGTGACAGACCAAAAAAATTTCTCATATGAATTTCCAAAATCTAAAACCCCATCCAAAAAAAATGCTAAATTTTTGAAGGATGTAATTGTCTTAAAATATGTCAATATTTTGACAGTATTATTTGCAGTAGAAAAGTAATTTGTTATTTAGCTTCTAGAAAACTGACCGAAGTGAAAAGATGTGATTATACATGTAGTGGAGAAAACTTAAACTCTGAATTTATTAGAAATTTGAGGAAATACAGACTAGAAGTGGAGCGACCACGCGTAGTTATCTAGTGGTCAGAAATTCAAAGCATGTGAGGCAACAATACAAAATATACACACGAGGCAGGACTCGACTCATCACTTGCATGACTCAGCTTCACTCACTTCATCCTAGTCCAGGCCCTAAGCAACATGTTTTCAGCCTAATAACCTCTGACAACCACTTCTGTCCCCCTCCTCTGACAAATGAGTCTTGCGTTGGGTGGGGGCCCGGGAGCCTGAGTTGAATTGGGGACTTATTGTCTACACCTGCAATATGTTGCCCACCCAAGGGAATACTGGGAGTAGGGTCCTAAGATAACGGTAGGTGAGAATCAGAGTAAACAGCCCATGTTGGGTCACTTTCCAAATGGAACTAAGTGCAGAAAGGCAGCCGAGGTATAAGGTTAAAGAGACAAAAATAAAAGCTTCTGCTAAATAAGGAGGCAGGGAGATGAGCCTGTAATATGCCTGAGTCATCCGTGAACATTTACACAGTCTTTTCTTGTCCAGTTTTCCCAGCTGCTGTGAGAGCTCCAGGAGTTTTGGAAGTGATGGCTAGAGGCAAAGCATTTATTCAATTCTGCATTCTGATCATCTGACAAGACACACAGCCAAACTTCTGTACTTTTCCCCATTATCTCCAACTTTTGTACTACTTTCATTCAGTCTTGAGGCAAATGAGTTCAAGATACTAGCCATGTGTCTCCTTTCTGGAAGACACAGTGTGAGATCCCCAATGAGGAGTACACCTGTAACTGGTTTGAGAACGGCCTCTCAGAAGTGCCGCTTGAAGTGCCTCCACATCTGACACTCAAAAAGGCTGAGTGACTAACCCAAAGAAACCAATAGAACTGTGCGTGAGTCAACCCCAGGACGGTAGTTAAGGCACAGTTTGAAAGCTGGAAGAGTCAATAAAGCCAGCAGCCTTCTGAACAACCAAAAACTATTTCTCCTATGCATTTGGAAAACCCACTTGACTCCAAAGCTGGGGCTTTTGCTATTGAGCATGAAGATCAGGTGAAAACACAATCAAGAAAATTTTACTCAGAAAAGTCTCTATGTGCATGCCGTTAGCCCTCCACCATCTCCACCAAAATCATAGGGGCATATTTCCCAAGGATAATTTGTCCAATAGGTTAATCAATCTAAAAATAAAAGCCTCTTCTGGAAATTTTCATTACTAGGAAGTTTTCTGTTCCTTGTGATGAAAACTGAGGAAGTTGATAGTCCAGGATCCAAATCAGTCATGTTTAATTTCTATATAAGAGGCTGGGTAGAAGGTACAAATGAGAGAGGAAAAAAAGCAACATTTTATATGCTTGCATTTATTTAATTTCTTAGGCGACTAATATTAATAGACCGTACTTTTAGGAGAAGTAAATTAACTTTATACAATGTTTAAGGAATATTGTACGTGTAGGATCAAATGAGGGGAAAGGACAGTTTTGCCAAAGGCAACTGTTATCAAGGTTCTGAAATTAATTGGTTGCTTTAATTGAGGTAGATTACTAGCTAATGCTTGCTTGAATACAGTAATTCTCCTATTAAATTATCTTTGAATAATTACCTGAAATTTCTCAGCTGCAGGGACTGATGGCTATTTAATTGCACAGTGATGTTGCTATATAATTACTTAACAAGGTGTCCTGTAATAGTTTAATTCCCCTTTTACTGAAAAAAAAGTGGATGATAAAGTAACTACAAATACCCTTTTCATAAAAAATAAATTGCTGCAGTTGTTTTTCTTCAAAGATTATTTATTATTTGAAAGTAAATGAAATCATCTCCAAATTTTTGATTTATAATTCAAGTATTGATTTTTAAAATAAAGACTCTTTAACACATAATACATTAGATACCATTTCAAATGATTGGCATTGTCATTTTAAATTTTTGCTTATCATGAACATTTTATGTCTTGTTACTAAATATCTAAGAAACCACTCTTTTCTCTTCATTTTTATTACATATTTTATCTAAGGTTTTCAAATTAGGAATATAGCTATTGAAAGAATAATGAAATACTTCTTAAATATTGCCATATGTCTCATGACAATGGTATTAAAGAAAATTAAATAAATTTCCTAGAATTATGTGGCAAACAATCTACAACATAGGTAGTTTCCACTCAGACATCAATTTATTAGCACTTAAAATGTTGCCACAGATGTTATTGAAATATCAGTGACAAATATCAGCAAATATCATCTGACTCTTATCAGGTTAATTAATTGATCCCTATAATAAACACAATCTGATACTAAAGTCAAAAGAATACAAATTTTGACAATTTTTCTTTCTCATATAACTTGGTGATATAAAAACTGGTAAAAATAATCAGGAGAGCAGGGCTGATTGGGATGCTAACTAAAAAAGCAAGTTAATGTCAACACATTGCCATCTTAGCACATTAAATATATTTCCAAGATTTGTACTGGAATGATTTAATATTTTATACATGTCATTAATGCCAGAATAACATGTTTATTAAGCTGGATAACACCAAAAATTTGTTGGCAAAAATTAGAATTGAAAATTATTTTGATAAATTGTGAGAATAGGTTACATTAACAAGATGAGGTTTGACAGATTCAAAGCAATTTCATTCACATGTAAAGAATAAACGGTAATGTCCTACTTCCAGAATGGCAGAAACAGTACTGAGACATTGTGGAAAACTGACCAAATATGAGAGCTCGAATTAGGTCTTTTTTCTAAGTAAATCTAATACTAAAGTACATAAGAATGTAGAATATAGAAATCTCACCATTCTAAGCATTTGTTGGGACTGTACTGGTGATGCTAAAGTCAGTTTCCAATTTGTTTTTAAGTCACAGCTCACAGATACAATAGATGCATCACGAGGGTTAAAAAACAATAAATCCTTCAGTATCAGCAAATTATTTGCCCTGGCTCCAGTTTGAGCAGTTTCATCTTACTTATGATGTTAATAAGTTTTTGGAACAGGTGAAAATGTGGCACAGAATACTCCTAGTGATTATTGTGCAAGGAATATAAGAAATGCAGATGGTCCATACCATCTGAAATTGTCCTTAAATATTATAGCTATAGATGGACCAGTTGCCCAGTATACCGGACGGGGAAATGTAAAGTTTGTCTTGAGACTTTCCTTTGGGCCAGGAATCCATAATCTAACAGTCTTGTCCCGTGGAAGTAGGTGCAATGAATTTTGCAGCTAAGTGGAAACTATACATCAGCCACTAAATCTTTGAGATCTTTAGGATTAAAATGCAGTGTTGAAATTCTGCTGAATGAGGAAACAGAGGTGGGTTATTTGCTCATTTCAGTCTTTTGACTCTTAAGCAATAGTTCAAAGCCAAAGCCAAACAGAAACCAGTTACTGCAGTGTCTGTCAGAAAGAGGGAATGAGGATAAAAAAGAAAAAAAAGAAGGAATGAGGTACGTGGGGGTGAGGAGGGGATGATGGTGTGATGGGGGTGGTGGAGATGGAAGCGAGGGAGATGCAGAGCAAGAGATGTTCTTGGTAATCCCAAAAAGGCTGTCTTCCTCAAGATGTAATCCTTTGGTTGCTTACGAATGTTGCAATTGCAACCACTCTTTCGTGATCCATGTCACTTTTACATGGTGTCAAGGAGAAGATGCCACAAGACAACAAGATTCTTCCTTTAACTAGTGAATAAGGGGGAAATGGGTAAAGTCCTGTCTTTGGGAAACACTCTCTCCATGTTGCAGGCGTCAGGCCAAGCCTGTGGTGTGCACATCTGTATGGGCCTACCCCAGTGGTCCCCAACCTCTTTGGAACCAGGGACTTGTTTCACTGAAGACAATTTTTCCACGGGGCAGGAGGGGGGTATTGGGGGGCAGATCTCAGGTGGTGATGCAAAGGATGGGGAGTGGAGCGGCTGTAAATACAGATGAAGCTTTGCTGGCTCACCTCCTGCTATGCGGCCTCCCAGTTTCTAAGTTTCATGGAAGACAATATTTCCACGGATGGAGGGGTAGGGGTGTGGGAGAGACTGGGGAGGCAGAACATCATGCATGGCCTGGTTCCTAACAAGCCATAGACCAGTACCAGGCTGCAGCATGGGGGTTGGGGACCACAGGCATCCACACTCAAGTCACTGACCCACTGAGATGCAGGGACAATACCAATCATGGCACAAGATAACTCGTGAGATGGTAGACCTCTTTGCACCGTGTACACTTGAGCAGTTTATTTTGCTCTTAACTAATAGTACTATAGCAACAATGAAAACATGATCAGCAACAGAGTTTTCCTGTATATACTGCAATTTCTTATTTCTCTTTGTGTCAATTGTGTATAATTTCTTTTACTCTGGAAATATATCATGTGCTTCACCAAGAAATATAGTATCATTATCGTTTTTTTAAAAGTCTTAATTTTGTTTATTTAAAATTGGAGCTCTGTTCCAATAACATGATTTAATCAGTGGGTGTGGTAGTCTAATACCACTGCTATGTTTGACTTCAGAATCAACTATGTTCGTTTATAAAAATAGATGTCTTTGAATAAAATGAATAGTCTGGTTTATTAAGAATGGACTTCATTTTCTTGTATGGCTTTTCCTCAAATGGAAATATGTATCTCAGAAATAATTATTCAGGAAATCTTCCCTCAACTCACATATCCGCTCACCCCTAAAATAAAATGAAATGAAATTTCTTCATGTGCTTCCAAAAGGAAGGAAACATCATCTCTGTTCCTTGTCTCAATAATGCATCTTCTGCCAAAAGACAAATGTCAAATTAAATGGATAAGACAAAATAGAAATATCTTTATTAGGAGCAAGTTGCTTTGTCCTGCAGGGTGTAGATGTGTGTTTACAATAGTGTCACTCACTGTTCAGTGAATGAGATCAATTCTTCATTGGGATTCACGTTTTGATCATAAATGAGAGACTACAATTAGGTCGAACTTTGATCAATCTTTCTGCCAACAGATCCGGAATCACATTTTAAGCCTGATCTGAGCTCATGTTCTTCCTTTATTTCAGCACAAAAGCTTGGAACCACAGTGCCATTGAAGCATCCTAAAATCATTTGTGTTTCACTGGCGATGTGAAATATGACAATTCTTTCATTTCACAAACTAGATGGGCTTTTTTTCACTTTGATCTAAAGAGAATTGCTTAACCTTTTAAGGCCTCATTCTCCCATCAGCAGACCTAGGATTTTAGACTATGAGTAGTTCCCAAACTTTACTGTGCTTGCAATCACCTGAGAGCTTGTTCAAAATGTATTTTTCTAGGTTCCATCACCTGTGATTCTGGTTCAGTCAGACTAACTTGGGTCTCAGGAAGCTGCATTTTTAACAAGCTCCCCAGGTGATTCTGATACAGACAGACTATACTTCCGCAAACTTGGTTTTAGATGATCTCTGAAGTCTCTTCCAGATTCTGACCTCTGCAATCAATTCATGAAATCTAGAGGTGGAAGTTCTCCGAAAGATCACATGGAATTACATATAAACTGACTGAACAACACAGATGAGATAGTACATCTGTTAACAATAATATTAAAGAGCTAAAAATTTGGGGGCATTTTTAAAATTTTGGCAAGCCTTAATTTAAGCCCTTATTAGAGAATGTTAGCCTCAAATAATATTAGGAGGAAAGTAATATTATTATGTAAATTGGATGAGTATGGAAACTGAGGCACAGAGAAATAAAGTCATTTGCTCAAGAGTAGATGGGCCTCGAGCAGGGGCAGGGAACCTTTTCATGTTGGAAGGCCACATTAATTTACTGTAATGTAATAAGGCCACATTCAAGAAACTTCAATTAGATATACTTAAAAATGTACATTGTTTTATAAAAATCTAACTATTATGTACTTAATAATTTCAAAAAATGAAAACTATTTGTTAATTTTAAAGTTAACTAACCTTTAAATGATTTTGTTGTGTCTGCTTTTTGTCAGAAAGCATTTGAATATTTGTTTGCATCATGGAGTTCCGCAGTTTCAGTTGATCCTCTAGATGGGTGTCAGTCATTTGTGAACTTAAGAGCGTCTTGACTTGGGTTAGGTAGGAGAATATAGTTTTGCAGCAATAACCAATATAGACTGGTTGAAAAGCAAGAAAGTATTTTTTGGGCATGTCGCCAAAGGCGTGGATATTCAACTGCATTTTTTCATATTTCAATTGGATCTTTCTTAACATCAATGACTTGAAAATGCCATCTACTGTGAGCTCAATCAATTCCATCTGTAGTTCTTTAGTTGTCCTCATGGTATCAACTAGGCAAGACTGAAATGCTAATTTGAGTGTGATGTCATGGTTCTCAAGTCAGTGAACCTTTCATTATATTCTCCAATTAATAGGTCTATAATAGCTGTATATTCTTCAAATGATTTGCATTTATCATCCTGCTCATCAGTGACCTTTGCTAACCAGGAAAAATGCTCATTTGAAATTTCCTTTTGAAGAATTGTCTTGAAAAAAGATAGCTCTCTTTGAAATGCTTGGATTTTGCCACATATCATATATAGACTTAGTTTTACCTTGCAAAGAAATATTCAAGTCATTTTAGTTTGACATTGTATCACACAGAAATGCTGCATTCCTATGGAAATCTTCTTTCAATAATTGACATTGCTGATTCTGTTCTTCATAAATGTTAACTACCTGTCCTCTCAGACATAAAATTTTGGCTAACACCTGTCCCTGCAATAGCCAATGCACTTTAGAATGATATGGCAAATCCATACTGCATACATCATCCTTCAACTTGAGCATGTTACAAAATCGAGGATGCTGTGTTGCATTTGCACAAATATAGTTAACAGTATTTATAACTTGTTGCAAAGTGTCACTTAAAATAGTAGCGTTAGCACAGAGATTTTGCTGATGCAAGATACAATGAAAAGAAATGAGGGCATCTGGATCCGTTCATACTTTTTTATCTGCAACAAACCCTTCATGTTTTCCTGTCATAGAAGGCGCACTCTCTGTACATATACTTGCTAAATTTACCAAATTCAGTTCAACTTCTCATTTATCTTGAAAGTTGTTGAAGATATCTATTTCCTGTTTTTCTATTCCCCATGTTCTGTTCGCAAGAGTGCCCAAAGCGAGTAACTCTTTGTAGAAAAGAAAATCTTCTGTTATTACCTGAATGAAGTATAAAACCTGCACCGAGTGAGTAGAATTAGTTGACTCTTCCAAAGAGATTGAATAATATATTTTTTTCCTTTTGAAGTATTGCATGAAGTTGTTCTGTTAGGTTGAAGGCTAATTCATGCTGCCAATCAGTTATGGTTCTCCTTGAAATAGGCAATTGTTTGTACTTTGAAACGTTATCAGGGTCTAAGCATCCTGCAACTTTGACGATGCATTCTTTCACGATTTCTACATCACTGAATGGCTTCCCTTTTTCCCTCCAAGTATATAAGCTACTTTATGAGTTGCTTCAGTGACATTATTTCCAGGTCTTATTGCTGCTTGAAAGAATTGTCTTTGCTTTTGTTTTTCATATTTTAATTTCTGCAGTACATCTTTTCACGCTAAAATATTTGTGGTCCTTATTAGTGTTGTAATGCTGATGAGCATTGAATTTCTTTAATGTTGACATTGCAGAATCACAAAGCAAACAAGCCATCTTGTCCTTAGCAGAAATAAGATAATATTACAATTCCCAATCCTCATTAAAAAAATTCGTTTTCTCCCTTCAGCATTCTGTTGGTCTTCTTTGACATGGTGGGCTGTTGAGCAGACAGAATTAAAAACATACTGTCGAGCTGTGCAACTATTCACAAATTCCACTTCAAATAGAAACACAGTTGCACTGTTGTCAAAAGCTGATAACAAACTGGTATACCAGACTCCCATAAACTCTCACCAACCAGCCTTGTGCAGTAGTGGCATCAGTCAGGTGGGGGAAGTTAGAAGTAAATCATGAGTGTAGCAGCTGTCAGTTTACACCTTATGGTTAACTAATGTTCTAATTGTGCCAGTCAATCTGGGAGGATTATTTCATTGAATCTTCTTTTATTCTTTGATATTTTAAATATATTCATTTTAAAAATAAAATAAAAATATAGAAGATGAACAAAAATGTATTAATAAAAACAAAAGGATTTATTCTATAAAATTTGGATTCAGTCAAAAGGCTGCACTTAAGGACCTAGAAGACCATAAGTGGCCTTAAGGCCACAGATTCCCTGCCCTTGACCTTGAGGAATAGGTGAGCACTCTCTAGCCTGAAAAGAGCACTCTAATCAGAGAGAGCAGAAAGAGCAAAGTCCCAGATCTCTAAATCTCACAAATTATTCAAGAATAGCAAGTGACTGGCATATTTCCCTGCAATGTCCTCCAGGTTCATCCATGTCGTTGCAAATGACAGGATTTTTCACCACTTTTTAAGGATGAATAATATTCCACTGTGTATATGTAGCACATTTTTTATCTCCTCATCTGCTGAGGGACACTTAGATTGCTTCCATAATTTAGCTGTTGTGATTAGTGCTGCAATGAACATGGGATTGCAGATATCTCCTCAGCAAACTGATCTCACTTCCTTAAAGACAGGCACAGAAAGACAACGTGTCATCTCACTTATATGTGGAATCTAAAACAGTTGAACTCATAGAAGTAGAGAGTAGAATGATGGTTATCAGAGAGTGGGGGAAGGGAAGGGAGGGGACAGGGAAAAGGGAAATGATGATCAAGGGTACAAAGTTTCAGTTAGACAGGATGAATAAGCTGTAGTGCTCTATTTCAGATAATGGTACCTATAATAAATAGTAATGCATTGTATATTTCAAAATTGCTAAAAGTGATTTCAAATGTTTTCACTGCAAAAAAATATGAAAAGACAGCAGGGCTTAGGGGCTCATCCCTGTAATCCAAGTGCTTTGGGAGGCAATGGTGGGAGGATCATTTGAGGCCAGGAGTTCGAGACCAGCCTGGACAACACAGTGAGACCTTGTCTCTACAAAAAATAAAATAATTGGCCAGACATGGTGGTGTGCAACTGCATTTGGGAGGCTGAGGCAGGAGGATTGCTGGTGCCCAGGAGTTCACAGTTACAGTGAGCTATGATCACATCACTAAATTCTAACCTGGGTAACAAATCAAGACCATGTCTCTAAAAAAAATAAATAAATATGTGAGGTAAATCATTCCAATTGTAAATATATATCAAAAGATTACATTGTTCCTCATAAGTATATACAATTATTATTTGTCAATTAAAAATAAAATTTAAAAATATAGCAAGTGGTCCTGTGAGGGGGGGCCCTAGTCACTTTGGGGAGTGCGTGAGGAGAGAGAGGGTGGGGAGGGAGTTTAGACATAAAGCTAAAAAGGGAGCTCAGAGTCGAGTTTTTGGAGGTACTTAGATGTTAGGGAATTTAGGGCTTTTTAAAAAATATTTTTACGATTTTACTTTTTTTCTTTTCATTATACAAACTATGGCAAAAAGTCCAGCTGTATTGATAATGTATGTATCCTTTATCATAAACATTAAAGAACCAATAATTCTACTCTTAGAATTTTCAATTTATAAATAGAAATGGGCATTAGAAGATGTATACAAGGGAATTCATCACAGAATTATTTGGTAATTTTGGTAAATTATTGGTAAAATTTTGATAACAACATAAATGGCCAAAAGTAGGAGAGTCTCACAATAAATTTTTGTATGTGCAATATAATAGAAGATCATTTAGCCATTGAATTGTTTTTTAAAATATATTTAATGACAGGAAAATATTCATGATATGTCAACATTTAAAAGCAGATTATCTGTCATAAATTTTAATGAAATGATCATCATAAAAGATTACAGACTCGGTGGAAAAAAGAAAATCACAGAAACTTTTGTTTGTGAAGAAGCTTAAGTGAAACCAAGTATACAGTTTAGATCTATTCCTAGACATGCCTACTGTCTTCCTGCCACACTTTAAAAAAACTGGACATTTTCTCAAAAGTTGTTCTAGAAAAAATTTTATGTATCCTCATACTTAAAAGTGAAATGCTCCTTAAAGATTGTGACTTTGATATAGTATGAAACCTGCCCTACCTCACACCTCCCTCCCCTCTGTCCTCTAAATTGACACTTAATCTGAGACTTAATAAAAATGTTCTTATTCAACATTGTGGGCGATTGATCTAGAGAATTTGGAAATTGCCAATATGAACTGAAGAGAGGGAAGCAGGGCTGTCTATGTCCTCCTGACTTGCCTGACTCTATCTGAGCATATGCCAGGAGTGGGGAACTTTTTATGGTGGAAGTCTGCATTAATTTAGCTGTAATCAAATAAGGCTGCATTTGAGAAACTTCAATTAGATATACTTAAAAATGTGCATTATTTTGTAAAACTTTAACTGCTATGTATGCAATAATTTCAAAAAATGAAAACTATTTGTTAATTTTAAAAAATAAGTAAATAAA